>JAFELO010000963.1:485870-534859 GCA_017140195.1 Eumaeus atala
TATATATATTATATTCTCATCCATTTTATTATTTATAACTCTAACATATTTTTACAATTATTGTATAACAGGACAGCACCAGGATTTTTGGCATATTCGTTCATGACGGTGATTCTGTCTCATTCCACAAGAAAATTTAAAGAAAAGCGATAAAATCCGTTAAAGAGACAACAATGATCCGCATAATTGTCAAGTAGATGTGTTGCCCTCCTTCCCTCCCCATAAACTAATCATAATTAATAATTCTAAATTACGAGGAAGCGCGATCCCTATGCTATTTATATCCCACACAATTTCTATTTTATTTCGAAAAATAATAAAAAAAGTAAGAAAACCCTAGGAATATGCACAGTAACATTATTTTCCCATACAAAAATTCTTGTTATATAGGGGACACAATGATGTTATTCCATAATTAAATTACACAAAAGAATTAAACAAGAATCTTTGTGTGAAATAATTACTGTTACAATTTAATTTATAAACTAGACTTTTGACCAGTATAAGCTTTCGACTAAAGTCCACTTGACCATGAGAGTTATTAAACCTAGCCGCAATAGATGGTTTAGATATAATGAACTCAATTGACAAATTGTGCAATAGAAAGTGTTTACAATAAGTGAATCGGCAGGCGAAAGTGCTTATTGTAGTACAACGGAGTCGATACCGTTGTTTCCTACCTCCTCCTACCACCTCCTGCCTCCTCTGCACACTTTCCATTTAATACGACTCATTGAATAAAGATAATACGAATTCTATCAAATCAATGAGTTAATTTCTAACAAATTAAATACTGATAAAAAATGTCACAGATTATGTATTAATTTATTATCTACTATAATTTTTATGTAATTTGCTGGCTAATCCATAGTTATACTTATAAATAAAATATCAAAAAGATTACCTGCACAAGGTTGAGAACATCTAACTTCAGGTTAACTTTTAAATCCTGAGCAAAATTTTACCTAAGAGTAAATTTACTACAAATTAAAAATATTTTCAATTATATTTCACAATTATTTCATTATAACAAATGAAAAAAAGAAAAGAGATTAGAAGGAGCGGAGTAACAAGTAGCTGAATACTTATCTGCAGGCATTGCTGTTTATTTTTTAAAGGATTTAAGTAGTTCTACAAACATCATAATTCATGCGAACCTTAACAAACGGGCATCCAGTGTAGGAACTGCAAGGAGGTGACAGCTCCAAGTATGTAAGCATCGCTAGTATGTCATAAAACACAAATACCTGGTACGACCTCTCTTGATCTCCCATTGTTTTATGGAGTTTTGCACAGCAGCTAACAGTTCTGCATCGTGTCGCTCGTCTTCTAATTCTTGAACCTCGCTCACAGGTCTGCCCTTCCCTCGCCATGATTCCAGCTCAGCATCTGTACATCATAGTTGAACAATAAATTATATTAGGTACTTTGTGTTTCTACTTTTACTATTCTTTTAGCACGGGGCCTATACAGGTTGTTCGTTCGTTCAATTAGCCAATGTCCAGAAGTAGATGGATATTACACATTGTATACGAGGCACATAGCTTTTAAAATAACCAATTTTTTTTCGGTCTAGTCAAGTTATTAGGTCTGATTTATAGAAACAATATCCAATATAAACGTATCCGACTATGAGCGTAACTTGAGTAATTCTATAGACTTGATTGTGCTAATAGTGAAAAATTTATAGTAGCACCAAGTACCGACTCCAGGGCAGTTATTAAGGAACCATAACCACACGATTACACTACAAAGTATGCAATTTAAGGACTAAGGTTAGGATGCGTTTACTCATTTAAATATCGAAACTTCCGTGTCATATGATTAGGAAAATTCATTGCATGCTAACATAATAACGGCTGAATAAAATGGACGCCAAGTTATAATGCAGATTTATTTCATAACAATGCGAGTCGTACATTTTGACGAACAATTGAAACCACTTAAATAGTTGACGATTTTTCTTCCGTTCGGTATATTTACAACGACATGGCTCATTCTGCTGCGATACAATATATGTTTTAAAGTAACCAGGTTACATATAACAAACATCAGAGACAAACACATAAACGCTCTAGGATGTCAGTACTAAACTGGTAAAACTGGCAATTTGTCGTAAGTAGGTAATTTGTCTATATTTGAATATGTGCGAGAGCGTTTTTGAACTTTCCCAATTCCATTATTAACACGGATTTCTGACTTTTGCACAATCCTCATCTTTCATGATATAGCCTAACTTATTCTGATTGGCCTGTCTTTGTATATAGACTAATAAAATGTGTAGAGCTTCTTTTGTGAAAAGAGTATCTAATCGCTAAGACGCCATTAATCAGGAGTGTTTAAAAATTGAAACGTCCAAATAATTGTTTTCATTAGAACATTTCGAATGTTTGAGAAACGTCAACATGAACAATGCATCATCATGCTGTATGGATGTCGAAACAAGTCCAGGAGGACAGTGGGTCACATGGATTGTACTGAACTCCGGGTAAGCGACTGTCGCAAGTTTTTTTAATGCGACCTTGATTCTGTGCGGCAGTATGCAGGGCATATACGACACAATGCCCCGCTATATCGAGATCAAAGCAGCGTCACTGCTAGAAAGTTCAGATAGCACATTAACGAACAACATTGTACCTAAAGGCTACGTAGAGTTATCGTATAGTAGTTTTTTACTACAAAAAATAACATAAATCTAGTTTGGGAGAAGATCTGCTTAAAAATATTTTTTGTGCGATATTAGATTATGTCCATTAAACACTTTTTTACGAAACGCATTTTACCCATCATCACCGGCTCTTTGTCTAGTGGCGTGTAGGGCTCGCGGCACATCATAGTGCCAAATACCCACTGTACGTGCCTTCGGTGCCACCGTTAATGAGGTACCCCGGAACTACAATTCATTAGGCTAGTTCGACGGCTAGTCAGCCCCCTAAGAGACCGGCTCCACCTCCACAGGTGGGGTTGCCCGCACCACAGGTCTACCCCACCAATTTTAGGACAGTGCCATGGGGTGAGATTCACAACTTCGCCCATTGTCCTCGTGCGCAAAAGCGCCTCCTCCTCAGCTGTTCATTAACCTATTTTTGTTGACGCGGGGAAATGCATTTACGCGCCTACCTTGGCCCTGGGTGGGGTCCAGTGGTGTGTGGGGCTCGCGGCACATGATAGTGCCGGATACCCACAAGAACCACCGCGAGTGCCATCAGTGCCGCCCTTGGTGAGGTGCCCCGGAGCAATAAATCATCAGACCACCTCCACGGCTAGTCAGCCCCCTGAGGGACTGGCTCCACCTCCACTGATGGGGTTGTCCCGCACTACAGGACAACCCCACCGACTTTGGGGCTGCTCAATGGGGTGAGGTTCCCATCGTCGCCCCTTGCCCCGTGCGCATAAGAGCTTCCTCCTGTTGGTGTTTGGTCCCCTCTACTTATAAGAGTGGTAAGGAGAGCGCTTCCTCCTCCTGATTAGCCCCCTCTCCTTATAAAAGGGGTGCAAGATCCTCCTCGATTCAATTGGCATCGCCTGGATTCACCCCAGGCTACTAAGCTCCACCGTCACGACAAAGCTTGAACCATGTTGTTCATTAACCTACAAAAAAAAAAAAAGGTTGGTAAGCTTTAGCTTACAAATCGTAGTATACGCTGTTTTACTACACCGTCACATTGTCTGTAGATATCTGGAATGTCAAGCCCCTCCCCGTTCCCTCTTCACCTCCCCGCGCTTGCTCCGTTGCATCAATACGTCGGCGTATAGTGTCAGAGCGCCGACTTGATGTCATCGAATTCTGGTCTACAGATATTTAAGTTATAGTTTCGCTGCAGATTTAAGTAACTATTTCTCTATAGATATTATATTTTGTGCGATGTTTCGACCCTAAGGACTGATCTTGCCATTGATTTTTATATTTTGTTAGATAATTTGTAAAGGATTTGGCCTATCGCTTACAGTATAGTAATGTTTTTTTTATTTAACAAATGCCATTACATATATTTTAATATTAACTGGCACTAATTAGGACCGTTTTTCTAGATACAAATAGCTTGTTATAAGATCCTCATTGTTACTCTTTATAATAAAACTACTTTTACGGATTCTATCATGTGGGATGGTTGGTTTCTGTAAAGCTTATGAAACGTCGGGCTGGTTAAATAATTAAATAAACCGCGATAGAATCCGTAAAAGTATTTTCATTGTAAAGATCCTCATTCTTCCTTTTCCTCTATCTTTTCTTCATCATCTTGTGAGCAAGTTTGCTTGTCAGTGCAGCGTTTACGTGAATCTTCTTTGTACAAAACTATATTACCACCGCATCTTATCTTAGCTCGACTACTATCGAAGATTTCTTTCTTTTTCACTTACAGTTTTTATGGGACACTTAAAAAGTATTTTGTAGACTTACTCTACTTTCTTATAGTAAGTATAAGGGCGCAAAGTGCCAACGCGCAGCCTTTTGACGACTACAAAAACCCATAGACATCCACATAGTTTATACACACGTGTTGGCTGCTGACCTCTTTCCTACCTTCCAATGGGTCAGAGGATCAAGAGATACTTCTCCGGTCGTGCCGGCCCAGTTCTGCAGTATGTCATTACCTCTTAAAATACAAGTGTACAGAATAAAATGAAGTACAATAAAATTTATTCGACGTCTGAGGCGTGTTCTTTCATTTGTCGATACTAGGAAGTGAAATCGGTCAATAATAACGAAAGTTATTTGAAGTCGGCCGATTGTTGTACATAGATGATGATTTAAGTTACACAGTAGCTGCGAAACATGGTAATGAAATTAGCATACGGGTAATTATTAGCATATAGATCATTATTATATCAGATAAAGCTCAAATTGCTGTGTAAACAGTTAGAACATGTTACACGTTAGCTTTATGAGCGAAAGATAAAGAAAGAAAGATATAGACATATTACGACAGAAAGTTGCTGGCTATGTTGTAACTTGTAACATGAGGAAGGGCTAGCGCACACCGTACTTATTTTATAAGATGTTAAATACAACTTAAAGTGATTGGTAGAGAAAGTAAAATCAAAACGCGATCAACAGACGTGTGGCGACGATGACACAGCGCGGCTATAGGGAAGTGGAGAACAACATGCACGTGGCGAAGGCATCATAGTGAGGTCAACAGGCACGCGATATAATGTCAATAGGCGCGTGGTGAAGATTGTGATATATGCAGCCAACAAGCTTAGGATGTCAAAGAGCAGTCAACAGGCGCACGGTGAAGATATCAGAGCGCAAGCCAAGAGGCCGTACTGAAGGACTTATTTGTGGTCAACATGCACATGACGATGTTATAATAGTGCGGTCAACAAGCGCGAGGTGAAGATGTCATAATGCGGTCAACAGGGGCGTGGTGAAGTTATCATAGTGCGGTCAACAAGCGCGTGTCGAAGTTATTGTTAGCGCAGTTAATTAAAGTCCTAGCAGGGTCGAATGGCGATTGTTCAAGAATTGCAATCCGATTCCGAATACCAAAGCTGTGTTGGACTTCTCTCCGCTTTCACAGCATAAGTTCAGGTTCGAAAAAAAATTTGTGCATGCAATAAATGCGCGTTAGACTTCGCTTCGATTCGATAACCACGTACCGCTCGGTGTGTCCACAGTAAATCTGGCATCCGCACCGCTTCATATATGTATAATGGTGCGCTCTCAATCCCCACTTAATCGGACTCACAGTACAATGAAATACACCGGCTCGTCGCAGCCATTGTTACGTGCCGGTAGAAGGTGTGCTCGCCATATCGGCGAAAAGTGAGAATCGAGATAGCACTGTCATACTAGACATACATGATACCTTGATATTGCCCGCCATGTTCAACGGCAAGACAACAATGGTACAACGCTACAATACTAGAATCTGACAGCTACTAAGGTAGGGTTGCTCGGGTGGCCCATTAGAGTTGGAGGAGGATTTAGTATTAAAAAGAAACTTACATTTCGCTGCGACTACGGAGGCAACTGCCAGGAGGAAGGCGAGAGACCGCCAGGCGTGCGTCGCCATCCATGCGCCCCGGCATGCACGTTCACCTGCAATCGACATGTCATTACTATGTTATACTCATTATCAGTCCGCCACGTGGTCTAGTGGTCAGCATGTTCAACCATAGTCGTGAGGTCCTGGGCTCGAGTCTCGTGTGCGACCAAAGTGTCATTGGGATTTTTTCAATTTCTAACAATAGTCCGAAGCCAGGAAGCTGGCGTTGCTACACCTACACGTTAAAACGTCGGTCCTACGACTGATTTCTCTCCGGTCGTGTCGGATATCCGTCCCATCGGAATAGGAGATGATAGGGGGAATGCTCTTGTGTCTGCGCAAATAATTGTGCACTATAATATGTCCCGCGCAGATGGCTCTCAATAAAGATGGCCGCTTTAGCCGATATTCGGCTAGGACGACATTGTTACTGTGTCGTTATTTTGTTATTAGATTAGTATGTCGTAGTCTTAAGGTCGTATGAAAGTGTCATGTGGTACAGATTCACTCATAACTCTCGCTTATTTAAGCCTTCAATTAATATTATTGTACTAATTAGATGCAATTACTTTAAATTGGACAATACAATCAACGATGAATGTGTAAAATTTACGTCCATTTGTATAACTTTAAACTTCTTAACTTTACATTCTGTTGGCTGTTAGTCAATGCTAAAAGACATTGAAAAACTGGCTTGGTGTCGGTATCTTTTTTTTTATGTAGACGTGCAAAATTCTAAATAAATATGAACTTAAAAATAATATTTACAAATTTAGATATTATTTTGTTAGTTGAAATTTTCGTTCCTGACTCGGAGTCGGTAGCTTAGACATGTCATTGAGAGATTGTTATATATGCTTGTTCGATTCAGCTGCAAAGTAGCAATATTATAGTAAAATAATATTGCTACTTCGCAGCTGAATCGAACTGAAAAATTCTCTTCTTCAGAACCACGAGCGTCCGTTATACCTACCTATCCAATGTTATTTGTTTTAAGGTTTAAACCTTATCACATCTTTCGTTCTGTGTTATTTTTCAACAAGGCCTCGCACTGTTGGGATATATGTAGGAATCTATTTAAGATTGATTTAGACAATTACTTTAAAGACTTATTCGTCTTTCTTTTTGGTTTTGACTTATCGATGTAAGGATATTTAGAATTAGTATCTATCGTTTAAATATACATAGATCATAAAAGACAACAGACAGCACGCATCCTCAACGGTGTGTGGGTAAGGCTCGCTGAACCGAGGGAATGCTCTTTGTACAAAAAACTTTTCCATTATATAGCAGCCAGCCTGTGACTACGTCTATACGACTGTGTCTATGATAAGACAACATAATTAAAGCTTATTATGAAGACTGATTTACTTTTCTTTATATACGAGGGTGGATCTAAAAGTTCTATGCCCGACCAAGAAAATGAAAGAAAAGTGGATCTAAATTTATTTTTATTTTTCGACATAGTCTCCATCTTGTTCAACACACTTCTTCCACCTGACCTGCATCTTGTTTAGCCCCTGGAAAAAAAAATATTCCGGAAGGTCGGCGAAATAATCGTTTACTGCGACTATCACTTCATCTTTGGTATAAAATTTCGAGCCACCCAAATGTTTTTTTACATTTGGAAATAAATGATAATCCGAGGGGGCTAAATCCGGCGAATAAGGTGGGTGGGGCAGCAATTCGTAGCCACAATCATGGATTACAGACATTGTTTCAACCGAAGTGTGAACACGTGCATTGTCTTGATGAAAAAAACTTTCTTACGCATTATAAGCCGGCGTTTTTTCTTTTATTTCTTTCGGGAGTCTTCGTAAAAGGTTTCAATGATAACTAGAATTTATAGTTTGACCTTTTGGTAAATAATTCACAAAAATAATGCCCTTCGCATCCCAAAAAACAGAAGCCATGACTTTGTTAGACGACAAAACGACCTTAGCCTTTTTCGGTGTAGGAGAGTCTGACCTTTTCCACTGTTTAGATTGTTACTTTGATTCAGGAGTATGGTGGTGAACCCAGCTTTCATCCATGGTAACAAATGTAGACAAAAAATCCTCGGGATCAGTCTCAAAAAGTTCCAAACAGTCTCGCGAAATTGTGTATCGAACTCGTTTTTGTTCAGCTGAAAGCAACCTCGGGACCCAGCGAGCAGAAACCTTATGGAACCCCAACTCTTCCGTTATTATGTGTTGCACCCGGCCATAACTAATGTTTGTTATCTCAGCTACCTTACCAATGGTCGAACGTCGGTCACCCAGTACGAGATAACAAATTTTATCGATGTTTTCTTTCGTGGTAGAGGATGTAGGCCTTCCACTCCTAGGATCATCTTTAATGCTCTCAAGACCGCGCTTAAACTCAGTTACCCACTTCTTGACACTGGAATACGATGGAGCAGACTCCCGCAAAGTGCTCACCATATCTTGATGGATCTCTTTTGGTGACAGGCCTTTTTTATTGAGGTACTTAATGACTGCACGGTGTTCAATTTTCTCCATTATTGAAAATTGCGTCAGATTGCTTCAACCAAATAATCACAGAAAATTTATATTGTGCAGTATCGGAATGAAACTGCACACAATAAATCAATATGGCACATACTAACAAATGACGATAGATTTAAAAAGATGTCATAGCTCCATGTAGGTTAGGTCACGAACTTCTAGATCGACCTAAGTATTGTGCAGTATCGAAATGAAACTGCGCACAATAAATCAATATGACACATACTAACAAATGACGGTAGATCTAAAAAGAATAATTTAATAATAAAGTCATAGCTATATTAAATAATTGTTGTACTCCATATCTCCATCAAAGTCAGGTCACCAACGAATCACACAGCCCCCACCGTGCTTTCTGAGGTTTCTACCTTCGAAGAGGCGTGAGTCGCTAATTCGCAAGTGAATTTATTGGCGTGTGACTCGAGTGGCACAATAGAAATGATGAAAGTAATTTACCACGGAACGTGCGACCTCACACATTACTCTTGGAGACAAATCGTTAAAAAGTAATTACCAATGTGCTTTTAATAGGAATTGTGGCGAGATATCTGTCACAAGCTGCGTGGTAAAGATTAAAGTAGAGATTTCTAGTATGGAAGTGGTAATTATAATGTCGTCTTGGCAGAATATAGACTACATCGGCCATCTCTATTGGGAAGAGCCATGTTGAAAGGGAGAGAAGAGCGCAGGACACATTTTTATAAAGCACAAGAGTTTGCGCAGTCGCCAGTCACAAGACGAATACACACTTTTTCCTCATTCTCCTATTTGGTATATCGAAAATCCTTGACTTGACGCGAAAGAAATCAGGCGCAGGAGCGTCGGCTTAACTGTTAACGTGCTCTTCGAGGCACGGCCGCGGGCGTCGATCAACGCCTACTTCCTGACTCAGGAATATTATTAAAACTATTTATTATTTATTTAATAATTTATGTACAAAGAAACAAAACACATTTGAAATTTACAGCTAAGATAAAGCTAGTACGTAGGAGATACTTATTCCATAATGGAATTTCTTCCAGTAGCCGTGCTAAATGCAAACTTGCATTGCCTTTAGCACGTTTCTATTATAAACATTCTTTCTATATGCTTATAAGCTCAATTGATTTAGAACATTACAAAATCTTTAAGGATATGGAAAGAGACAAACGGTAGCGCGATACGCTGCAACTAGATGGCGATAACGTCATCTAGGTGCAGCGTATAGTACTTACTTCAGATCCTACCTACAACCAGAAGGAGCAACTTTTTCGCAACACTAAAAAGCACAAGTACAATTATGTACTTCACTAAACTAATTATAAGCATGAGCCAGTAAAATTGATATCTCACTAACGAAGGTTATGCTAGCGGGAAGAATTATACACACATCCTTATTGCTCGAAATTGCCCTTGTAAGCCCTTTTTGGGCTGCAAATATTGATCTCTCGCCTCGACTAAAATTCAATCAGTGGATTTGCACATCTAAGGCGTGGGTAGAAACTTACACAACTTGAGTCCTTCGTCCTCCGAAGTTGCAATAAATAAAAAAAAAATGCAAAATACATATACCGAATTGGTTAATTCATTCATTCGTAAATCAATGTAGTATATTCAATATTTATTAATGGTTATTTGTATGTAAATTTTCTTACAAAACTCTAAGCTAGTTGGTTTTTTTATAGAAGCAAGGGGGGCAAATGAGAAATCGAAGCCTCTTCTACGACTACCGACGCCCATGAACATCCACATAATTACTATACCGATGTGTTGCCCTCCTCTCTCCGCTCCCCTTTGGGTAACCGGCTACTCACATACAGCACGAAACGCGACATTGGAGATGTCACTTTCCGGCGGTGTTATGTGAGTGAGAGGTACCTCCTCGGTCGTGCCAGCCCAATTCCGTTGCATGGATGGCACTACCTCCTCCTATGCAGCATGGCACTACCTCGCCTCGCCTGAAAAGGAGTTAAGAATCGATCGCAACAGTTTCTAAACTATGTAATAAGTAATAACAATAACAGTTCGTTTATACACATTGGTGATTGAGCGAATGTGTACGGCACTGCTACAATTCGGAGTATGTTACAGTCAAAACTCATAACCAGTCCAACCCACTTTGGACGACAGCAGTCAGTGGTTCTGAGCGATGATTTCTGTTAAAAAATTATTTACTGAATTTTGTTGTCGAAAGTTGTATTGACTGTAACATAATATACGTATAAATATATAGTACGATTCGAGCGCATTCAGTACTACATATGTGCCGCGAGCCCCACACACCACTGGAGCCAGCGGCCAGGGCCAGCGAAGCCACGTAAAGGCGTTTTCCCACGTCAACAAAAAAAAGTAACAAAAGGTAAACCTACCAGGTACCAGCTTTGTAATAGCGATCGGGCTTAGCAGCATGGAGGGAACCTTGGGCTAAGCCAATTGAAGCGAGGGGGTCCTCTTTGTACCCCTCTTATAAGAAGAGTGGACTAAAAAGCAAGAGGAGGCCCTTTTGCGCACGGGGCAATGGTCAAGGATGGGAAGCTCACCCCATTGCACTGTCTTAAATCTAGCGGGGTTGGCCTGTGTTGCGGGATAACCTTTCTGTGGAAGCGGTGCTGGTCCCTTAGGGGACCGACAAGCCGTCGAGGTGCCCTAATGATTCGCACTTCCGTGGCACCTCACCAATGTCTGCACTGATGGCACTTGCCATGGTTCCAGTGGTTAGTCGTTAATATTATATACGTGAACATGGATCCCACACGGTGCCGGTGGTGGCGCGTAAATTCCCCTCGTCACAAAAAAAAATAGTACTAGTAAGGGTTATTTATGTTTCCTTTGTATGAAATAATAAACACTTTGATTAACTTTATTGTTCAGTGTATATTGAAATATCTTTTCTTCTGCCGCTTCGCTCAGTCGTATCTTAAGGGTCAAGGTGGGATAGTTTCTTGTAAATTCACAAAGAGTGATCGTCATACTTAGTAAGCATTCACCATACTTTTTCTTCGAATGTAAGTATATTTTAGGGTCCATAATCATATTTTTTATGTATAATCCGTAATATAAAATTGCAACGTAGCCTCTACGACTATTTTTAAATCAATTTATATTGACGGATACTTTCGAAAGATTGAATTTTATTTAAAATAAGCGTCCTGCAAAAATCGACTTGCTATGTCTGTGCGTACAAGTGAGCGAAACTTGGGCACACGTTGAGTAATCTCTATATTTGTGCCAGGGCTTACCGTTATACATACTTCCACTTTCATTAAGCCCAGGCTCTGGAATGCTGTCCAGGAAACATTAAACGTGCCTGAACAAGTTTTTACCGTAAAAGTGTCTTGAAATTATGACGGACGCGACGGACATGCTAAATGTATATTCAATGTCAATTAAGGCTTAAGAGAGACGATTTGTCTGCTAACGTTCGCTAATATAAAATAAGCGCACAAGTGCGAGTCAAGCTCGCACGCCGAGTTCCGTACCAACGGCAGCTATGAACATTGTACCCTTTTAAAATTTGCTCGTCCGTCCGTCTGCCCGTCTGTACGTCTGTCAAGGGTCACGATCTTTTTTATGGCAACGAATCGTGCTGAATGCTAAGGTATACCCAATACGTAACGCGATTTAACACTCAAATATTACCGCCGCACCAGTTTGGTATTCCGAGACTACCGCGTATAAGTGCCCCTTCACCTTCTCTCCATGCGCCATTCTTTCAGGTTAGCGCCGAGGCCATTTTACCTGCCCTCGACGTCAGAGTCGGGGGCACGCTGTCTCTCTGACTATGAAAATAGTAGTTTAATTAGCCATTATAAACATTTTCATATCGGTATACATATCTCCCATTAGTAGTTAGTGGGAGTCGGACTCCTTTACGACCCCAAACCTAGTCTCGTCACCGACGAGCAGTCATAGCAATACGGTGTAGCTGTCTTGGGCTTCTCTTCGCTTCCACAGCATTTCGCTAAGCTCGCAACGTCTTACAGCACAGATTCGTACTTATAAGTGAAACCAATTAAAAGATTACGTTCATGTTCATATTTTCTATCGGATCACACAAAAAATAAAACACGTGGGGTAGTAGCGGCTTTAATGTTGAATCATGAATTTTGGCAAGAAATGTAGGAAACTGCAGTAGTTACAGTTTTAGGAATAAATCAGATAATTGGTAACTTACAAATATTTATTGAAAGTAAACTGTAATAGTTCTTATAGTTCATTTCATACACTGTGTATGAACTGTATGAAATGCATTTCATACAATATTCCTTTATTATTTTACGATTTGAATTAAATTTCATACAGACAGGCTCCAAAGTGATCCTATGAGGGTGCCGTTTTTTCCTTTGAGGAACCCTTAACAAATTTCGCTTGACAAAATAAATCTTCAATCAATTTAAACTTACATTTAAGTGCCGTATCGAAATGAAAGCTATTAATTTAAGTCAAAAAATACAACTCCTATTACTTTATTTTGCGACTTTCACGGAATAACAAGGCTCCGATCGTTAGATAGACATGAAAGTGTTTGTTTTTATATAATAATATAGTATGCGTGGTCTTAATTTTTATATTATTGGAATTTATTTGATATTTGATAAATGCAATACTGTGATGGTCTTTATGTAATATCCTTGTATATTCCATTCATTGATAAAAATTGAAAGTAACGAAACAAGTTATAACGTTTGAAAGGAAAGTATAGGAATGTGCAGTTAATATACGTGTGATGAGTAAGAGTTTGACCTTTCATGTCAAACTTAGTGTTCGTATTTTCGTAAATTATTGAAATGTTTGACTTAACAATGTATGGAACACAAAAATATTGCAGTGTATGAAAAACATAAATTTGGATTCGCCGTATTGTGGGTATTTTAGTAAATATATTAATAATAATAATATGTCGACTTTATCACACCACGTTAACTGAGTCCCATGGTAACACAGCCGGTCGTACACCATGACATATATACCCACAAAATATGTTAAGCTTCAAATCTGTCAACTGCAGAGCACTTCAGCGACTGGCCAGTCCCTTATTAGGAACTGAACTCCTCCAAACGGAGTCTGATCCGGCCCCGTCTCACGTCGTCAATGGGGAGGCTCTTCTCCTGACCCCTAGTCCCATTTAGGGAGACGGCATAATTTACACGTAGCGCCTTTACCGCTGGTTCCTTGTCCCGTGCATCGTTATTCAATTTTTTAGGCTTACATTTAACTATTGCCGGGACAGGAAGTGGCCAGCCCATTTCCTTGGTAGGATGAACTAGTTATGTTGTTCCAATCAATTTGCCAGTTGACAATCATTCGGTTGTGATCGAGCAAACATGTCGGTCATAGTTACTGACCCTAGCAGCTTGCTTCAATTACACGCTTCGCTAACTCTTTACATTACAGTTACAATAAACAGAACTAACGAACGCTCTACAAATATTTCTCCTAAATGTACAGCTCTGCTTGGGCCGGAACTTAAAGTTGAGCGGGATCGCAGTGAGCCAGATACAAACTGGGACCCGCAACGAATTATGTAAGAAAACAGCAAGATTAGAAGTGATTCTAGTTTTCCTCCCCAATCATCCCAGCGGAATCATGCACTGTGCAAGATTGCAATGACTTATGATGGTATATGGTACCTATCTTTATTCTTATTTAGTTGTTTCTGAATTCCTACTTTATTATTATATTTTTATTTATTTATTTATTCTGTCCTATTTCTTGTTACCACATGAGGACAAATGTGCAAGCGTTCCTTTCGGTTACTTTAATGGAACGGACTGGTCTTATAAGTATTAAACTTCCCATACGACTAGAATGTATGCCTTGTGTGCACATGTCATCTGAATTATCGCAAAATGTAACCACGTCCAACAGCATAGGCTTCGTCTGACAGCGTATGCGAGCGAGAGGGGGCTCCGCAGTCGACCGTGGAACACATGCTAAGGTGTCGTTTCTATTGCGAAGCCGTATCCTTTATTTCAGTACACGATATGTAATATGTAAGTGTAAAATTACGTTAAATCGTGAGAGAATTTCATAAAAGTTCATAAAAGGTGATGTAGTTATTATCATTAGAATTATCGTGACAAGTATTTTCTTGGAAAGGACGCATTACAATTAAGCGGATGTATATGGGTGACGCTAGTCATCAAAAGGCTCCGACTTCTCGTTTGCCTTATACTGTAAGAAGACTGTCGTACCATCTTGTTAAAAGTTTACCAACTTCCACTACACAAACTTCCACTACACAGCCCTCTGCTGAAAATATCTTCTGAAAATGACAGAATTCACTTAACAATGAGACTCCCATATTGTACTGTCTGTGTGTGTGTGTGTGTGTGTGTGTCTTCGTGTGTGTGTGTATTAAAGGGACAATTAAGGACCGGAAAGTATTTATATTGAACTAGCGATGTTCGTCGTATTATATAATTACAGCTGTTGTGTGTAGGTACGCCGTACAGCTCACTTGTAACCGGATAGCAGATAATTACGTAAGATAAGCTTCAGCGGTAATTTCGACCATACGTTATGCGTTTGGTTGAGTGATATAATGAGCGATACTTATATGTATGTACTCTATACAATGGGCCACATTTATTGTCCCGGAAACCGAACTCAAAGATTGTGCAGTTTTGAGTTCGGTTTCCAGGACGAAATGAAATGGAATTTTATGGGTCAGCGTCTCAAAAGAGCCCGTATTATATATGTGCACAAATTGAATTATGCACTTTGGTTCACCTTGAAATCATGCGCGTAAGGTAAGCCTTGCAAAAAACATGTTTAAATTATGCACTTACTTCAAAATGAATCTGCTTTGTAAAAACTACTTAAAATTATACGCGACTTTGCAAAAAAAGTATATGGACAATCTCGGATGCTTTAGAATGACAGTTGAGTATGAAATCGTGTGTCTTGTATTAAATTGCAAATCAATGGTATTAGTGTATTTTATTTTATGATTCTGGATGTTAGATTTTGCAATGTTGCCTTAGAAAACACGTTAAGCTGTCCATTATTTTGGTGCATTTGATGATAATAATAATAATCATAGTGTATAGACTTGTGACACCATGTCTTTACCACATTTTATTATAGGAAAATACATATTACATATACATTACTCATGACCGGAGCGGGGTTCGAAGCCACGATATCACCTGACATATTCGCTTACCAATCGATTGTCAAATTTGATAGTTTATATGCGCTTTTGTATAATGTTAGCGTTAATGCTGTGTACCTATATCTAAAAGGACGACAACGCATCTGTGAGGCTTCTAGTGTTGCGGATGTCTGTGGGCGTTGCTGATCATTTAATAGGAGGTGATCCAATCCAACTGCTGGTTTGTCGCCTATGCTATAAAAAAAACCTTCAATTATGACCCGGGGTTATATGGTTATATAAGTGCGGATTTTGTGAAAATCCAAAGATGTCAAAAGGTATAGGTCTAAATTAATTTTTTTTTCTATTTATTCTAAGCTTGTATGTAAATTGCCAGGCCATAGTGCGTTACGGTCGGGTTGGTGAGTTGAAAATGACTTAACTCCTTCGGCCGGACTCGGGGGCGTGAGACTTTCACTGCGTCCATCTCGGAGTGACCTCGAACAAAGAACCCAGTCTCGTTCATATTCGAAAGTTTGGAAATTACTCGATTTAAGGTCGATAACTCTGCGGCGTGCGCCATATAAGAACACAACAAAAGTAAAAGCAAAGAGGACGAAGGTGATGCAATACGTGAGCACAGAACTGGGCGGCGGTACAGTTATCCGACTGCCCCATGGAGCGTTATGATTTTTCGGTAGCGTTTCCAAACGTCCTGATATAGCCGGACATGGTTAGGGTTTTCTGCACGCGCGTCAGGCCAAATCATAAGTAAATTTAAACAGTCTTGTTTAAAAAAAAATAATTTCATAATACCATCAACATCATTAGCCGGACGACGTCCACTGCTGGACATAGACATCCCACATAGAGTGCCATTGGTAACGGTCACGAGCCACTTGCGTCCAGCGGCTCCCCGCCATATTAACCAAGTCCCCAGTCCACCAGATAGGAAGTCGTCTAACACTCGTCTTTCGGTACGGGGTCGCCACTCGAGAACCTGTCTTCGCTAACGGTTATCGGTTCCGCTAGCAGTAGCAGCCCTAAGTGGCATTCAGATTAGCTTGCTGATCCTCTTTATACTATTGGACAAAAGATAAAATATTTATGTAAACGTAAATAAGTATTTTATTTAATTATATATAAAAACAAATTGGCTGGTCCATCCGGCTTCTAGAATAAAACAACCCTACTTTTAGGGAGTGGGAACAAACAACTGCAACTCAATCATGTTAGGTTATATTATAAATGCGAAAGTTAGTGCGTATGACTGTTATTTTTTCACTTTAAAACTACTATGTATATGGATTTATATGGACTCATATACAATCGGCAGTAATATACTCTTAATCCCAAAATATTGAATACATTGGGACACAACTGGTCTTTAAATTTATAAAATAAACCATTTTCAGCCACTCCATGTGTCATGTGTCATAGGTGCATAATCGGGTAAAAGTTTTACAGTCTGACATCATCTCATGTCACCCGGAGCTGCTCGTTGCATCTTAATTGAAGTTATATAACGCTGTTCCATAAGAGAGATGCCATGCCAAAAGTATGCAAAGGGAATGTCTGTCTATCTTAGTTATAGATCAATACAAGACAGTAGAAGTGGGTGCTAGTGGCGTTACTGCAGGGTGGCAAGTTGCCAAAATAGACACGGGCGCGAGGCCTCCATTGAACTGACAGAATTGAGCGGTTGACATTGGGAGACTGAGGGCCTCGAGCCGAGGGGCCCTCAGTCAGAGAGATGTTAATATTCTGCTATTGTTATTGGGAGACAGAAGACCCCGGGAGTCATAGAAGTGACAATATTCAGATGTCAATATTGGGGAAAAAATTGGGAATAAACCCGGCAATTTGTACACGTGTTCCGAATGGAATAATTTTAATAAGAAAATTATTAACTGTATCCTAGGGTACCATTATCGTGAAACTGAAGGGCCCCATCCGAGCATTGGTGACGGGTCCATCACTGTCTGTCCCTGCAACATGGAACTAAATGGCTGTTGTAAAGTATGGTACTTTCTTTGTGTCATGCAACATAAAAGATTAAATGGAGTCCAGACGAAAACCTATGCTATTAAAGACTACTTAATGGGACTCAAAGGTTACAATGTAGGGCGGAAATAATTCCTCTAGATATGTGAACCTCCATCCTCCCTAGCACTCACTCGAACCTGGCGTGTTCACGCCAGTTTCCGGTAGGTGCGCCACATGCCACGGTCCCTGCATACCTGCCCTGCCTTCACGTTATGGCTGTCCTCATACAAAGCAAACCCTGCAATTGCATTAATGGCGCCTCTTCAAGATTGTTCTTGTGCACTAATTTATTATTTATATTATGCACTGTAAAAGTAAACATTGGAACATTAATTAAATAATCGAGAAAAGTACACTGCTGGGAAGACTGCATACATTTCAAAATAAAAACTTTCAAATTTGAAACAGAAACTGTCCGTAATTTGCATTAAGATCTAACTTATAACAACGGCGGGTTACGTAAATACGTTCTGGCCGTTTAACAATGATGTTTCAAAACACGTTCGCGTCTTCATTAAAACAAGCAAAGAACATATTATATTTAACAGCGCTGTTGGTGCAGTCGGGTAAAAATCATAATGTAAGCGTAGCGTATGTAAATAGGATGTTTTATTCCAACTTTTTATAGTAAAATGTGTCACACGTAGCTTCGTACTAATGTGTAAATATCTTATATGTAAAATTCCCGTGTCACAATGTTAGTTACCTAAGGAGTTACGCCTCCGAGACGGCTTTACGATTTTTACCAAATTTTATATGCATATTCTGTAGGTTTGAGAATTAGCTACTACCTATTTTCCACACCCCTAAGTGATAAGGGTTGTTTAACCAACCCCGCAAAACAACATTTACCGGGTCAGCTTGTTATATATAAAAATCTCATGTCACGGTGTTCATCGCGGGTGTGAAACCACTGAACCGATTTTGATGATATTTGGCATACGTGTGTAATTTGCGATAAAATATAGGCTATATTTTATTTCAATTAACATTTACATTATAACAGCCACGTCAAGGCTTGCGCGGGTCAGCTAGTCTGATATGTAAATCTCGCGTCACGTTGTTCGTCCGAGATAATTTCCAACTACAGGACCGATTTTAATGAAATTTCGCACACGTATACAGCATAAAATGAATTATATGTTATTTCAATTAATGATCGCAATTTTAAATTTTTTCGACCACAGCAGGTCGTGACCGGGCCAGCACTCAGCAGTGTGTATAACATAGGTTTCCAATAAATGGGGAGAGGCTGACTATGACGAGGCTGAAGCGCTTGCTCACGTTGTGTAGGTAGATAAGTGTATTTGATTGTCGGCGTCGCTGTCCGTCCACATATTAGTTAGCATTTCTAATTTCACTAGTGACCTAATCGTGGTAAGTATATCTGTCTTTCACGTTGTCAAACCTACTTTTCTTCAAGTGTGAGATTATTAAGCAAGATATTTTCACAATATGAAGGATTGTCGTATATACCTATGTATTATATGTATACATAACATACATATTATGTGTACCTAGTTTGTAACTCTTTCACGCAAAAGCAGAAATATGGCACAGGGCGTTTGGACATTGTTATCAAATCTGGAGTGTCGTGAAAATACTATGTTAAAAAAAACATTTTCGATTTTTTTTATAAACTTAAAATAGAGTTTTTTTTTACCCTAAAGGCAAACGGGCAGTCTGGTTATGTGATGGTAAGTGTTGCGGCAACACAGGCCTGTGACCAATACACATCATCGAATATGACGTGAACTTTGCCCGCACTCATTGATTCCTCATGACGACATGTAACGAAAAGGGAAGTGATCTGTCGAAGTGTAACGGGCGCGACTCCGCATCTAGCCGCTGAAGCGTCCAGATGAATGAATGAACGAATGAGATGAATCTCACACATCGTTTTCTAATTTTAATTCTTTCCATGGTCTATGACCAGTAAGTGAGTGCGCTCTGCTATCGAAAAGGATTTTTTATTTCTCGTACCTCGTCAAGCAAACGCATACACAGTGAGTAGTCACCAATGCCCACAGACATCCGCTAGACAAGAGGTCGTAGATGCCGGCAATTTATCTTTATTTCTTTAAACTCTTTAAATTTTGATCGTCCCGTGCCTAGATGATAATCAAGAAATATGTGAGTAGAAATCGCGTGCCTGCTTGTCTGTTTAAATTTCGTTAGCATGATTGGTAAGATAAATATTAAACTGTAAAAAGAGCATTCGCCTATCTGTGGATATAATAGGGGTGCAAAGGAGAAATCGAAGGCTTTTTATGACTACCGACGCCCATGAACATTCACATATTTACTATGCCTTATGCCTATGCGTTGCTCTCCTTCTCTACCGCCTCCCAATGGGCCACCGGTACTTACAAATCGCCCCAAAACGCGACACTGAAGATGTCACTTTGCGGCGGTATTATGTGAGCGAGAGATACCTCCCCGGTCGTGCCGGCCCAATTCCGTCGCATAGGAGGATGTAGTATTTGTCTATTTGTGACAAATATATAGATATATATATATTTGTCGCAATTACACTTATCAAATATCATAGGGGAATGAATTCAGTTGTCCTTCTTACACTTGGACTTTTTTGATGACGTCACACAGACGAAAATGTACCGTATAGTGTACTCAGCTGACAGCTGTACCAGTCGACTCGATGTGAGTGAAAGCGGAGCATACATTACAAGCTCGCCTGGGAGCTTGGGAACTTTAAGCACATTCATTTACATTTCGCATACGCTTCACCAACGACGCACCATTTCATGTTTGTAGAAGTGGTAGGCATGTGGTAAAATGAACACCGATTGGTGCATTGGAATACCGGAATCGGTATACCGCGTACGTTACGTCAAAGGTCGCTGGTTGAAATCCCGCTCAGGTCATGGATGTCAGTAGTTCCCGCTATTAGCGCGTTGAAGATAAATAAATTCTTTTGCTTTGTTTCATTAGTATAGATTTCTTGAATTTATAAAAAAAAATATTTCCATTGTCCTTACGGCGCTTAATTATTAACGTAATTGGACTAGGCGTGTCCAGATTCCCCACCATGATTCAACCCTTGTCGTGGCGGTGAGGCTCGGTAGCCTGGGGTGAACCCAGGCGATTCCAATTGAACCGAGAGGGATGCTCTTTGCATCTTATAAGATGAGGGGCTAAAGAGCAGATGGAGGATAGTTCCTTGTATCCCTCCTATAAGAAGAGCTCTTATAAGAAGGGGGACCAAAGAGCAACAGGAGGAGCACGGGGCAAGGGGCGAGGATGGGAACCCGTTGCACTGTCCCAAAGTTCCTGGGGTTGTGTTGTAGTGCGGTGGAGTCGGTCCCTTAGGGGGCTGACTAGGTGCGCTGATGATTTGTTTTTCCGGGGCACCTCACCAAGGGCGGCACTGATGGCACTCGCAGTGGATTTTGGTGGTATTCGGTACTATAATGTACCGCAAGCCCCACACACCACTGGCACGTTTTCTTTTGATTTTCAGCACCTGGCAGGAACTGGAACAGGAACCTCGTGAGGTTACAGGAACTGGAACAGGAACCTAGTACTAGGAATTGTATTACTGCATTACAGCTCAATTGAGCCAGTACGGGAGGTACCTCTCGCTCACATGATACAGCCGTAAAGTTTGCCGTAAAAAAGCCGCGTTTGGTGTTGATTGTAAGTTAATACTACTATTGAACATAGCGTGGTTATAAAGCAGCAAGGCAATACCCTCACCGTGAAATTTAAAAAAAAGTAAGAAAGCATGGCAATACCTCTTTATGTAATAGAATCTTCACGGAATAAACTACAAAAAGTTTTCAGTATGAGTGAGTTGACTCATACTGAAAACTTTTTGTAGAGTATGCTCAGTAATTTACAAACACAAGAGCGTGGTGTGCAAACGAGTAAGTGACATGCAATAGTCATTGTCTGAACATTCGGTTGCGGAACTGTATTGTTTGTTATTGGTTGCATAACGTGACGCTGGTGGGCGCTAACTGTGCCTGCACACCGCGACACTGCGCCACCAACGTGACGCTGGTGAGCGCTAACTGTGCGTGCACACCGCGACACTGCACCGCTTACATGACGCTGGTGGGCGCTAACTGAGCGTGCGAACGGTGACACTGCGCCGCTAACGTGACGCTGGTGGGCGCTAAGTGTGCGCGCACAATGCGATACGGCGTCCGCGTTGCTAACGACTCCTGCGATGTTATGATAAGAGAATTATTTGAGCTTGACAATATTACCAGGTGAAGATTGTCAGCATCCCATACGATTACGACGAGAACACTTCGATGATCAATGGTAATTATCGAGTTTTTTCATGAACACGACTATATATCGCACATAGGCATTTTCAAAACCAGAGATTTGCCTTAGCAGCGTTAGAGACATGTGCACGTTCTTTTCTTGAAGCACCCCAAATCATGACAGTTGGACATCATTGAAGTCAGCATCTGTTTCCACAGGTGGATTGGGTGCACACACAACATGTGGTAGGAAATTATTACTTTTAAAACGCACATTTGTGAACTTGCAGACGTCGAGGTAGTGAAAATGAAACTTTGTAGCTATTACAAACACTCTCACATAGGGATGCATCTCTCCCATCTGCGGGAGAGTTGGGGTCGATCTTTCGACCTCAAACGTAGTCTTGTCGCGAGATGAGCACTCATAGTTGAAAAAAAGAAGGAACGACGAAGCTTTATTGGGCTTCGATGTATAGGAAGCTTTATTGGGCTTCGATGTATAGGAAGCTTTATTGGGCTTCGATGTATAGGAAGCTTTATTGGGCTTCGATGTACAGGAAGGCGTCACAAAGCCAGAAATGTGATTTTAATGTTATTACTTTTACTTGCTTCGTGCTTCTTGACTGAACTTACAGAGGCTAATTCGTCCTTTCTACCAATCCTGCCTAGATTAAATTTTCATCATCAAAAACTCTAAATAATTCGTGTGGGCAATATTTATAAAAATGGACTCGAAAAATACGCAAATTGAACCTATTTTACTATCATCGTCATCATCAGCTGGACGATGTCCACAGCTGGACATAGGCCTCCCCCATAGAGCACCATAGGTCGCGGTCACGAATCACCAGCGTCCAGTGGCTCCTATTTATTATTTAACATATTGTATAATAATGCATTATTAAAATAAAAAGCTAGCATACACGTGTTGCGATACGTGGCACAAGGTAGAAAAAACGCTGTAACTATAAAACACAGATTAGAAATAGAATGTGAATATCCGCCGATTACTCGGCGCCGTAGCACAGAAGCGAGAATCCTAAATCGTAATATAAAAGAGTTCAACGTGTAATCGAGCTCGGTTTTGTGGTTCTAGTCATTTTAACACTACTAGAATCACCTACTGGTCGTAATAGCACCACGATATTGTTCGTAATGGAAATCTATTTCATCACGCAGCCTTGTGATCAGACCACAACATTATACGTAATGGAGGACACACGTCTACGCGTTGAAAAAAATAATTAACATGAAAAATATTCTTACATTTAATGTGCTTTTTGCGCATGGGAAATGTACCGAAATAATGTTGTCATGGTAAAATCACGTGCAACAACCTTGTGACTTTGCAAAATATTCTTAAATTTAATGTGCTTTTTGCGCATGGGAAATGTACCGAAATAATGTTGTCATGGTAAAATCACGTGCAACAACCTTGTGACTTTGCATGCTTCTTCTTCTTCTGTAACAAAACGTGTTCGAATCGGTTCTTGAAGTTCTTAAAATTATATATAGCCCTATCCCATTTATATAACAGATATCGGGGTCGGCTACCTAGTCTAGGAGATTTCATAAGAGCGCCATTCTTTTGCACACCGACTGCCATCTGACCTGTGCAACCCCGAAGGGAATCCTGGCCCAATACTAGATGAGGTCGAATTCGAATACAAGAATCTATATTTCCTCACGATGTTTTCCTTCACCGCAAGAGCACTCAGAAAATGTACGTAGCAAAATCTCATTGATACATGGCGGAGTTCGAACCTGGATCACCCGAGTGGAAGTCCGAGGCCCTAACTACTAGACCACTGAGGCTCATTGTAGCTATTTATAAATCCATCTCGTAAAAAGTATATTATTTTAAAACAGTAACTGTATTTATGTCACCAATGCCACCTGGTTCTTATTATTGAGGTCGCATCCACTCGCTTATCTCGCCGTAATGCATTGCTATTTACGGCACTACGTTATGCCGCCAGCCCATACACCACTGGATCTCACCCAGGACCGGTGGTGACATGAGCACATAGTTATCCAATGAAGCTGTATTATTATTATTACCTTCGCTCCCACGGCCTACTAGATACTCCGAAAAAACAACGAGAACAGTTTTCTCCACTCAAAAGCTGTAATGTTTCACAAAAGCGATTGCAACAAAGAGTTATACAAAGGCTTGTATCCTGCGCAGAACCGGTAGTGACTACTGAGCGCATAATAACCGGTATTTTTACGTAATGTCACACTCGAATAGGCAGCTTGCGGTTTTTGCAGTAGTTTTAAACGCCCTATTTTAGGTTTGCTTTAATTACCCTTACGCGTACTTCTCAAAAGAGAAGGATGATTCCTTTGTGAAGTAAGTGCAAATATCCCTTCAATGTTAAAGATCTTGTAACAAGCGTTACTTAGTAAAGACACGGCCAACCCCCCCCCCCCTCCCCGCTGTACTGGTGACCTGGTCAAGATCGCGGGAAATCGTTGGATGCAAGCACCTAGTGACCATGACCACTTGTGGTCTCTGGGGACACATATGTCCAGCAGTGGACATTTTTGGCTGCTGATGATTATGATGAATAGAAAAACTGAAAGCATGTCCTCCCTAAGCCAGATTAGACTTTGCTAGTCCGATGAACTGTTAGTACGATTTCAATAGCATTGCCATCGGCAGTAGTCAGGTCCATCAAGAAATACTAGCTGTATGTAAGTCGCTTGACGGAAGATATAATGTTACGTGACAAAGGCTCTTTCGTCTGTGAACTCATCACTCTGGATGGAATGAAGGAGACGACTTGTTTACGCTCTCTCGCTCGCAGACTCCGCCCAACCGGGACATGTATGTGACTCGGAACGTTACTATGGTGTCATACTTTTTCGTACATGCAGCTAGCTTTATTGATTAACAAGACTTTATCACGTCTGAAAGAGTATTATAATAAGTATGAATGCCGTAAGATTCGATATCACAAGGGGACGAAATGGTTATAAAAACAAACAATACTTTTTTATGTTAAATAAATCATATATGTATTGATGTCTTAAGTTTACGCGAATGTTATTCATTAGAATAAAACTACTTTTATGGATTAAATAATTAAACAAACCGCGATAAAATCCGTAAAAATATTTTATTGTGTTAAGTCATGTGTAATGTATCATTTACTAGCAGCGCCCCGCTGTTCCACCGGCTTAACTCTGCTAACATTAGTAGGCCGTCATGGTATATAGCTTTTCAATTCGGGCCTCTAGTTCCTAAGATAAACGCGTTCAAAGAAACAAACTACAGCTTTATACCATTAGGATAGAAATATTGACAATGGAAAAATACAACTTTAACTCTATCATAACAAAATCTTAAATGATAACAATTAAATACCAATTCGTCAATCAATTTGTACTAGAAATTATTATCTCCGTGGTGCATAACAATTGGGTCTCACCTGGCTACCCTTTCTTTTCTCGGCTTGTACAAGTCATTGCAATGTTTGGAGCGGGAAACTGGAATTATTTCCTATTCCTCCTATTTTGTTCTGATTAAATTCGTTGCGGGTTCCAAGACAGTTTTAGCTATTCCCTCGGGGTGCCTGCGATCATATCAAAGGGTCATCAACGATCGCCGCTGTCGATCCTGGCGGTACAGGAGTTGCAGCGGTGGGAAAGTGTGGCGGGTCAAGCACGCTTAAAAAATATACATAATATGTGATTTTTAATTTAATTTACATTGCCCGTATTCATAGGTTTATGAAATTAATACATTTTTATATCTACAATGACACTAAATAAGCATTACTTTACTACAAGCATTTCATAATTCTCGCATATTTACCATCAAATTGTGTAATCAAAATGGCGTATGAAATTTATAATTCTGGAATAATATTTCTAAAATGTATTTAATTTCCGAAGAGTTGTGGTTATTGTTATACTATTCTGCACTCCGTGGGCAGTTCTGTGCTACATTTTAGTCTGTAAGGTTAAAATAATTTTCTTTGCTTACGTCAACTTATATACTTATACAATGAAGCTGAAGAGTTTTGTTTGAATCCGTGAATCTCAACAACTAATGGCCCGTATTGGAAATTCTTTTAGTATTTAAAGATCTATTGATAAAGCAAGGCTATAGGCTGTATACTATGATATGAAAAGTAGTACTGCTAGCGATACACATTTAACGTGCACAATAAAAATAACGCTTGCGGTGCTACACCGCTAACGAGCCGTGGTAATGATCCGTCAGTTTCGTCTCTGTGGAGTGCGAATAAATACGCAGCTATTGATTTCAATGACTGTGAGAATTCACACGGCACCGTATTCAAAACTAGTCACTATTAAGTTTTATTAGAAACTAGCTCCGAAGCTTCATAGACATATGGAAAATAGTATATTAGAGCAAACAAGCAACCGGAGCCTTTTTTATGACTACCGACGCTCAATGACATTCCCAAAATTACTATGCAGATGCACTGCCCTTAGCTTTAATGGGTCACCGGCTGTTTATAAGCCGCATCGCGACACCGTAGATAGACCACATTACAGCGGCATCGTGTGAGCAAGAAAGAACAGAAGAGAGTAAACTGCAATGCGGTATGGCACTACCTCTTATAGAAATCCCGCGTAAGATCAAGAAAATGTTTATTTTACGCCACGCCAGTAACAGTAAGGAGTAAGCCTATTTTATCTATGCTAATAATATGAAGTTTGTTTGAACGCGCAAATCTCAGAAACTACAGGCCCGAATTGAAAAAAATATTTTTGTGTTGCATTGTCCATTTATCGAGGAAGGTCACGGGTTATATACCATGAAGCTACGACTAACAGGACCGGAGTTGCGCGGGTAAAACGGCGGGGTGGTGCTAGTAGCAAATGAAGCGAACTAGTATTTGTAGTGTCCATACCGAAGACTGGAATAACCATTACCTACCACCGTAGTAGTCTGTATTTTTAATTAAGGGTCATTACGATTCTTTGAGATTTAGTTTTCCAACTACAGGAAGTATTTGTACCTACCTACTTCTTAACGGTCTAATCTATTTCTAACATATAAACTTCATTTACACTTTCTGGTGTAAAACTACATAAACATACATACAACATACACATTTTGATGAACGGCTGGCGCAGTGGTAACGCGGCTCGGGTAAGCCGTGCTGTTGTGTTATATGACATGTGTTGTTATGTTATATGGCATGTGTTGTTATGTTATATGGCATGTGTTGTTATGTTATATGGCATGTGTTGCGCTAGAGATCGCGGGATTGAATCCCGCCCACGGCAAGGATGTTTATATATGTATTATAATACACATATTCCGTATTTTTATAATAAAAGAATCTTAAATTTATAAAGAAATATTAAATATATTTCCGTTGTCCAGTGTCTGTAACACAAGTCCTTGCGGTATTACAGCTACGCTAACGTGGTGTGGTAAATCCATGGATAATATAAAAAATACACTATTTCACATTTATAATATGACATTTAGTATGATAAGTTAAATAGGCTTTGAAACAGCCATCGTAGCATTCTAACGGTTTACTATAAACACTCGGCTAAATGAGGCATTAGTCTCTGGTACAACCTCAACTGTAAATCGTACATTACAATGTGTGGTCGGCTAGTTTAAGCCTCGTGATTGCTAGAGGATTTTTTCACTCGAAATGTGTCGCGAAAAACCGAGCTAGGTGTCTTCAGACTTTCCCAAGGCATGTATCTTGTATCTGTTATATCTTGTATCACGTGTCCCCGAAATGTCCCGAACATTTCGGGGACACGCAAATTTAGATGTCTCGCTACATTTGGCCCACGGTGAATATTTATTGTCTCCCTTTATAATAAATTTTAAAATTACGTTAATATATCCAAATTTCGTATATTTAGCGGGAGATCGATGGTCTTGGCGTTCATTTAGCGAGGCCTATATCTAGCAGTGGACCGACAAGGGCTGATAATGATGATGATCTAAATTTATTTCATTAATTACGTTTGCTTGCAACAAAGTACAAGGTCGGTACCGTTTTTAAACTTCTTTATACCAAGACTTGGAAATAAACGTAAACTTGTAATGGTTTGATATCCGCATATATTCAGAGCCCATTATTCACTCCATGTAAATTCCGTTGAAAATTTCTAGCGGTAAGGCCGGGCCTCCTGTTTTGATAATTCAGGAGAGTTTTAACTCTTAGGCCAGCTATGCGCTGGATGGACCAATTCAGATTACCCTACTCTACATGTTATAAGAATTTTACTCAAATATGTAGAGCATGCAGATTTCCTCAAAGCCGAGCACTTAAAGTTCACTAAGTCAAGCCTATGAAAAAAAAAACGTTTGTTTGCAAGTCAGTGTACGAACGATATAAATTTACATAACAACAGTTTTCTGACACATCACCCGATGGAGTGAAAGAGACAACTTATTACGCTCGCAGGTTCCGCCTACCTAATGCATACATAACGTTTCTAGCATTTCGAATACAGCTAACTTTAACGGCCTATAGGATGATATCACGTCAATAAAAAAAAACATATTATATCATAAGTGCACTGACACGAATCGAGCTCGGAGTTCTTGAATCGCAATTCGAGTACCTACTAGCCGTTGCTATATAAGTTGTTTATTTGTATAACGGAAGTCATGTGAACTTTCTACAAACGGCTCTACAGACATCGGACATTACGCAAATAAAAAAAAATGCATATTATCCAATACCGATATGCTCAGTAGCGCCGTTACCTCGCCTCGGGTTCTACGGTCCGTGCTGCACTTTCGTATGCGCGAGTACGCAACGCGATTGATAAACATATCACGTATTCAGTTTCAACACACTGCCGTTTAAATACGTCTAGCAATTGTTTCTACGTTGCGAATACGTTTGTGCAACGGATTTTTTGCAGGAACATATTGTTTCTGTAATGGAATAATTAAACAATTGTCACAGGGTTTTATGCGTACTTAATAATTTCCTATGTATGTTGCAAATGTGGCACTATTTTTTATCGAAATGAGGTAAGTTAGATGTTAGGATATGTAACACCGTAGCAGCTCCGGCGATGGCCGGCAATTTCTGTACAATATTTTTATTACTGCCACAACGTTAAACCAACGTAACGCTGTGCGATATATTTACATGTTCAACATTTTTTTGACATTGTATTGGGGGAGGAGGCAAATGAGGATACATCTGTATTATTGTTATCATGTACATATATATATATATATATATATATATATATATATATATATACTTATATACTTAAATATATCAAATGGGAGAAAAGATGGCGAACTAAAGACGTATACTTTATAAATAATCAACGAAAAATAAAGTACTAAAGACGAGGCGGCTCGGCTGTGACGAGGTAACAGCAATCCATATATTGTATATATGGATTGCTGTTATATATAAATATATATCAGCAATCCATATATACATATAACTGGTCTGTTTGTCTGATGATGGACCTGGAACGTGGACATGACAAGTGTGTAATATAAACTGTAGTAAAATATAAGAATCCTTTCGTGTGTGGGCTCGGTCAATTTCTTTTGATAAGGACTTTACACCTTGAAGACGTTTAGGTTTTTTAACATAGAATTGGGGGGAAAACAAGTAACGGGAGCATTTTTACGACTACCGACGACCATGAACATCCATATAATTACTATACCCATGCGTCGCCCTCCTTTTTTCCCATGTGGCCACCGGCCCATTCACAAACCGCACGAAACGCGATACTAAAGATTTGCGGCCGTTTTTCGAGAGTGTGTATTGTCTATGCCCTGTTACAACCAGTACGGCATGACGTGAGCATCCGGCTCACGTATGCGGTGTCGTTAGATTGGTCTTAGTAAGGCGAAATTTCTGAAGTTCCCTTTTTTTTTTGCCTAACACACCTAGTATCCAAATGTACTGTTTAAAACGAAAATTTATAACTTGTAGTTTTCGTTTGACATAAATTAATAATATAAAATAAAAGGAATAATTAAATGTATAAAACCTGTTTTCACAAGGTCCATTGGGGAGGGGAGGGGTTTGGATGATAGGGGGGCAACCAGCTTCACAATCATGCGAATGTCCTTGGGCGTCGGTAGTCATCAATGGGCCCGATTGCTCCTTTGCCCCTTAAAAAATCACAATAGGAGGGAGTCGGAACTTAAATACAAAACGTTAGATCAACGAGAAAGAAAAAAGTTATCACATATTATTTAACTAAACAAATCGGAATCAAATGTGACAAGACAGAAATATATTTATACAGATACCAGTTTACCTTCAAAAGGTGAAGGTCAAACAGACGTGGCAGGAGCCAGTAGGCACCACTGGACACGTTTATTACAAATTGGCTTGGCTTGGCCAATGACAACAAGAAGGCCACGGCGAATATAAATCCGCTGACAATATTGTCACATTACACATAACACTAACATCACCGCGTAACTCGGGTCCTATTAGTCGTAGCGTCATGGTCATAGCCTATAGCCTTCCTCGATAAATGGAATATTCGACACGAAAACATTTTTTCGATTCGGGCCACTATTTCCTGAGATTAGCGAAACAAACAAAGAAACTCTTCAGCTTTATATTATTAGTAGAGATCTTTGATTTGTGAATAGTGTAGATAGACAGACAACCCTATTAACATCCTCATTTGACATCCCGATTTGACGTTAGGTATTGTCTAAGATCCAGCAAGCAGGCTCAGAGTGACAATTCTTTATTGAACGTGTAATAGAAAAATGTTGGGCATATCCTGCGGTTTTACACGCATAACGCGCATGCTGCACTCCTATTTCTCATGGCGTGCTAGTATATAGCTTTTTTCAATATGGATTTCAAATGTTAATGAAAAATAAAACAAGCAAGATAGAAAACTTTATACAGCGAAGACATTAAAAGTGAATACAAACTCTACATTTTTGTTATTGATTTAGAAATTCATTCTTTTAAGTAAATTTAAAAAAGTTTGTATTATTTTCCGCCATACGTTGAGCCCGGTGCTCTTTTGAAGCTAATAAGTTTAAATGAGCCGAATTAATTAAAATATATACAAAGTAACATATAGTATACATTGTCATTACCACACATTAAACTCTTGTAAAAAAGTGTGGATTACACTCTTAGATTATTCTTACATTACGGCGACCGGCTGGTTCCCTTGGCAACGTGGTGGTCGGCCCGCGGCCCGCGAGTCTCGCCAGAGGATGCGAGTTCGCAATGTAATTGTGTATACATACTATATGTAGTTCTATAAATCTTAAATGTATATAATTGTTAATTTTATAAAAAGTATTAAATATATTTCCGATGTCTAGTACCTGTAACGCAAGTCCTCACGGTACTTAGCACGGGACTGGGCTAACGTGGTGTGATAAGTCCACAGATATTATTGTTATTATATTATACTTAAGAAGGCTACAAAGTACAAGGTTCATTACACCCGTGTGTTACGCCAACGGTCGTCCAGATCATGGACGTTTGTGTCTCATGTATTATGAGATGAATTTTTATATTAAAGTATTCACTATTATAAAAAAAATGTCTTTAATTGCCCGAAATCACAAACTCTAAAAGTACTCAATACCTAACACTGGGCAAGGCTAACATAATTTGCTAAGTCTTAGACAATTCCGGCTGCTTCGTGGCTCTACAGCCGACTGGTTTACAAACGGAGCACTGGGTGATGTCGGTGCTACTTTGTGCCCCTGTGCAAGTTACTCGAGCATTAAACTAGCTGCCCCGAATACATAGATTGGAGACGAATAAAGCAGTTTTATTTCAATGAGGTCGAAGTTTAATTAAAAAGTGCAATAACCGAAAGTGCGAGAACACGTGGCGTTCTAGTGGGAAGCATAATCAGCCACAGACGTGAGGCCCTGAGTTCGTGTCCCGGGGCAGGCCAAAGAAAAAGTGTTACTAGTATTTTTCAATTTCTAACAAAATTCCAGAGTCATGAAGTTGGCGGTGCTACACCCCCGTGCCTCGGAGTGCAACTAAAAAGGTCCTTCGCCTGGTTTTTCCGGTCATGTCATATTGCCGTCCCATCGCAATAGGAAAATAAGGAAATAGACAGTACACTTGTGCACTATAATATGTCTCCGCAGTTGGCCAGTCTCTTTAGAGGAGGCATCTGAAATTCGGTTTGGACGACAATTTTAAGTCTATTTCGTGTCACTGATATTGTGCCAGAGCTGCATTACAGTCGAATAGTGCCGCCGCGATCGGGGCTACCTCGATATTTAAGATCCTAGTGGCCCATTGGCGACTAGAATAGACAACGAGAACCTTCACAATCGTTTTGTAACTCTCTCCCTCTCTCTCTGCTACTTTGATTTTTTTTCTATAAAAACATGTTTTTGTGGAAGTCCTTCCGAATTCCCGTCCTTAATGTCGCTATATGTGTTGGCCGTTAGTAGTCTTAGTGTTTATAGAAATGATATAAAAACATGTGGTTTACGGCTATTGGTAATTTACCTCATTTGTAAATACCGGAGTTAGCCGATGTGTCTGGGCCGTGAGACCGAACAACACAATGCACGAGACATTCGTTGCTGTTCACGACCTCAATACAAAGTGCCTTTAACTGTACGATTGCCATAAAACAAAACTCCTACAAGTCAGTGCTGCATTTGCTTTTAGGCTTCCGTACGCCAAAGATAAAACGGAACGCTTTTAGGCTTAACTTTTGTCTGTCCGTCCGTCTATATGTAGGTTTGTCAATAAAACCTAAATAGACCGACGGACGGATTCTGGATCATGAGGAAGTAAAGGGTACTTTACTTCCCCATGATCCAGAATCCTGAAACTAGGGAAGAAGTAGGGTAGTCCAATGCAGATGAAATGAAAAATCCGAAACTGGCTAATAATAATAATTATTATTTTTTAGTTTAGGGGGGCGAACGGACCGTTCTGATGCCTTCCACCCCCAATATACATCCTTATAGTCATGTAAATGCGTTGCCCTTCTTTCCTTCCCCCCACCATTGGTCCACCGGCTACTCATAAACCGTGTGAATCGAAAGTTGTCGCTTTACGGCGTTGTCATAGAGAGAGACGTATCTCCCCGGTCGTGCTGGCACAATTCCGCTATCACGCTTCGACTAGCACTTGACCGGTTTTTATAGAATAGTAGGGAAATGAGTAGTCCTCATTATGACTACCGAGACCTCCAAACCTCGACAATTCTGTACGTTCTTATCTAATTTTTTTTCCAAATGATTTTCCTAGTCTGGTCCTAGTCGGAAGATTCGTCTTTTTCGGAGGATTATCGTTATTTTTATGAGACGGATGTGTGTTAAATGGGTGTTTCTTATCTATTAGCTGTCGCAGAAATCTCGAACATCTGACAAAATGAGTATTAATTTGTACTTAATCATGGCCCATTGGAGGCGAGGAGTACAGCAGGGCAACAGCATGACAACAACAATGCGGATGTCGTCGGTAGTGGTCAAAAGTCTCTGATTCCTCGTTTCCCCCTATGCAATAAAAAATTTACTTGAGGAAAAATTTACTTTAAATTTATTTGAGGAGAGAAGGTGGACAACGTATTTGCATAATTATCATTCGGACGTTAGATACAAGGTAGTGTAGTAGTGTAGGGCTGTGGCTGGTCCGTAACGGATGCAAGCAGCAGGAGATCGGTCGTCTTGGCGTTCATTGAACAAGGCCTACGTCCAGCAGTGGACCGATGAGGGCTGATAATGATGATGATGTTGAAATACAAATACCACAAATCATGTTCACGCTATTCGGATTAGTGGTTTTTTATAAAACAGATTTAAATTCGAGGTCTTTGTATAATTACACAGACAATGTTTTTTTCGTCTACATGTACAAATGAAGCAGGTAATCCACAGAATACTTGCCGAGGTATTTCGAATAATTTCTTTAATAGTAACATGCAAAGTATGCAACGGAAATATATTTATAATATTTAATACACACACACACACACACATATATATATATATATATATATATATATATATATATATATATATATATCTTTTAAAAGAGAAACTTTCATTATTTATTATAAATCTATAATTATAATACATACCTCAATATAAAAGAAATCCTTTATGTTTTTTTAACTTTTCCATGACTATTTAGGAAATGTTTCTGGTAAAATTTATTTCACACATTTCCGTTCGATTTTAGGAATTATACAAATTTTCTTCCTTGTATTCATTGACGAAATATAAGTGTACCCTTTTGGACATAATTTATGATTATTGTTAACGTTAGTTTGCAAATAACCTTAAAATAACTAATTATGTTTCAAGGTTAACGAATAAATTACTAGCATACAAAGGTTAGCTAAGCTTTTAGTATTTAAATTGGTATTTAATATATTTAATTTTACAATGAAGAAAAGATTAATGTGGTTATTAGTAATTAGTCTGGGCATCATTGAAACCTTTCTCCTCGGAATAATTAGTGACCAAAGTTTAGTGACATATCACTATTAGTGACCAAAGTTTAGTGACATATTACTATTGGCCTTAACAATATCTTATGTATGGTCGATCTGGAATTTCCTTAGATTCCCTTAAAAGTCCTTGCACATGTCCTGTGGATATCTAATGAGTGCAGTACGTTCGGAAGCCTTGTCACGGACAGCTTGGAGTAGTGAATTATGATGATGGCGGTACTAAATTATCGTGAGTATATTGTCGTTCTTTTTGAAGTTGCCTTGTTTACATATAAGCCAACGTAAACAGTTTCTTATGGTGTTTTCATATGGGTCAGTAAAGAAATAGATAAGGAATAAAAACAAATGACGCCTGCCAGCACCCTGGGGGTTAAGAAAACATCACAAATATCTACAAAAATAATAATTTTGTTACCAAGTATTGATCCACAAGGAAAGGTTGTCTAACTCGCATATTTTATAGTAAAAGTTCATTATGTCTGAATGTAGATCTCTACGAAATGTTAAACTCTACATTCTGTACAGCTACGTAATGTGTGGACAATCCCCTTTATAGCTGTAGGTATTTTAGATCTCCCCACCATGGTTCAAGGCTTGTCGTGGCGGTGGGGTTTAGTAGCCCAGGGTGAACCCAGGCGAAGCCAGTTGAACCGAGGGGGATCTTTGAACAACTCTTATAAGAAGAAGGGGCCTAAGGATCAGGAGGAGGAATCGCTCTCGGTACCCCTCTTATAAGAAGAGTGGACCTGAGAGCAACAGGAGGTGGCGATTTTGCGCACGGGGAAAGGGGCGAGGATGGGAACCTCACCCCACTGCACTGTCCCAAAGTCGGTGGCGTTGTCTTGTAGTGCGGGACAACCCCATCTGTGGAGGTGGAGTTGGTCTCTTAAGGGGCTGACTAGCCGTCGAGTTGCCCTGATGTTTGTTGTTCCGGGGCACCTCACTAAAGACGGCACTGATGGCACTCGCGGTAGTTTTTGTGGATATTCGGCACTATCATGTGCCGCGAGACCCATACACCCAGGGCCAGTGAAGGCGCGCAAATGCGTTTCCCCGCGTCAACAAAAAAAAAAGGTATTTTAGACCTAACAGATCTTCAACGACGACTCATTGTAGCTGTAATTACTGTATAATAAAATGAACTTATTCCTATTCTTTCGAATAGCTTTTAACTTTGTGTAAATCTCTAAAGGAGTGACAAGATATACTGTTGTACACGCCCTGCTGTGATTTGTCATAAGTTAAACTGTTATCATTTTATTATTAATAGTATACCACCCTGGCTTTGCCCTTAAATAACAAGGACCAGAGTCTAGTACCTTAACAAATTATTCACTAAAACATTCCTCCGTAATCGCTCTATGGTCTATGGTGTAATGGCTACTGGTGAAAACAACATTAAAATCCGTTCAGTAAAGCTCGAGATCATCATTACATATCGACAGACAGCCTTTGGGGACATTGTTTTATTATTTGACTATAGTAAGTACCCAATTTCGCGACGTAATGTTGACACTTATGTGTAAACATTAATTAACCCGTCAACCATCACCCCAAGGGACTAAGCCTGATCCCGCACTTAGCAAAATAAAGATCTAGAAATGTAATAGATAGATATAAAATAAATATTAGGACAGTAAGGAAGAAATATTGGAAATAAGTACATTTTATAGATAACGTTGGATATGACATAAAAGCACGCAGAAATTTCAACCGTAAAAAAATGTTTTATTGTAATGTGTGGCATACTTGTATACAATATGTTATATATTATATATATTATAGCAGATTGCTGCTATGTATAAAATTGTAGTTCATTCTTCATACATAGTTGTGAACAAATGACATTTACTAACAGAAAACCATTTCGGAAACCTTATTACATAAACCAAGCTTATATAAACATAATATTGTCATATATAAATAGCAGGACCATTATAATAAGCCTAATGAATATTAATCAAAACAAACCTCACAATTAACGAACGAAACCAACGATGGTATGGCGAGAATATAAAAAAAATACTCTTTGTTTTTCCGTTTAGCCACGCACGGTCACAGATTAATTACGTTAAAATATAATAGATCACAGGCACTGTCAATTACTGTCCATAAAACGGAGTTTTGCACTTTCGAATGTTTTTGTAATGGTCGCCTTAACACAGATGCGTACTGTGTCAACTCGTGGCTACGACTGCGGCGGCGCACCACGGAGAAACTCAAGAGAAAATTGCCTTCCCCCAGCACTGCGTTGATTACATCAGTGCTAGCCAGCCGTGTATTTTGAGTTGTTTATTGTAATTTTATTTATTACAACTTAATACGCGCTAAAAATAAGCTAGCAAAATGGGCTCATAGAGCTGTGGGCGGAACTAAGGTGTAAATACAGACCAGAATGTGCTACTTGGAGATATGCATTACTGGGCGTTGTTAAAATATAAAATGGTTTTCGGGACTCATAGCAGTAAATGAAGGCCAATTATTTGGATCATTTTGTTAACCTTCCGTCATCATCAAACAACAGTGAGACAATTTTTTTTTAAAGTTTAGGGGACAAACGAAGCCTGTTCACGACTACCGACGCCCATGAACATACGCACAATTACTATGCCGATGCGTTGCCCTCCATGTTACTTCCCCTAATATGCCACGAAAAAACACCACAAACACACGAAACGCGACACGAATATGTCACTTTACGCCGGTATCATGCGAGAGAGAGTTACCTTCCTGGTCGTGCCGGCCCCATTCCACTGCAATGTAATATGGCACTATCTCTTACTAAAAGTAGAGTTGTACACTTGTTCACAAAGAACGCTGTTTCAAATTAAAATAAATAAAAATGTATTTCTATATAATATTTAGATCCATTTCCGTGTATTTTTTTGTATTTTATGACTAAAAGTTACAAGACAAAAGTTGTAGATTTTTGTTAATTTCTACATAAAGTGTTTAAACTAAATAACTGTGCGCAACACCAGAAAAAATCAGAGAACCACTTCCATTCTTTTTTTATGACGGGGACCTGGGACAAGGTAATACACACATTTAGTTTTTAATGTGTGTTTAGTCCCTTAGAAAGGAAATGTACTTTTTATTATACAAAGAAATCAATATTTTTTACGAAATGAGAATTTTATAATAATAATAAGCAGTGTACTGACGTCGGCAGAAGATAGGAAGAGAAGCTGGCTAGATCGGGGTTGGGCACCTACCCGCCTGGCAGTGCCGATCCAATTCTGCAATGGCACTATCTCCTACACAACTTGTTGGGTTTAATAAATTAACATATATTATTTACATAAACACATTAATTTATAAATGAAATTAATTTTCTTATTTGAATAAACCAAAAATGTTTGCATAACAATAATACCAAAAAATGAGCCACGTTCCGCTCGTCTTTTTTTATAGTATAGGGGGACAAATGAGTAATCGGCGCCATTCTACGCCCATATACATCAGCATAATTACTATGCCGATGCTTTGCCCTCCTTTTAACCTCCGCCCCCGCAAGCCGTAGGTGTCACTTTACGGCGGTGAGCGAGAGGGACCTACTGGGTCGTGCCGGCCCAATTTCGCTGCAATGCATGCTGCATACCTCTTGCACTATCTCTTGCAAAAATCATAATCTATTGACTGAGGAATTAATATCACTGTATAATTACAAAAATATCATAATTTATAAGACACTACCTGACCCGTCAAACGTGTTTTGTCATATAAATTATTTCTAGGTGTCATCACTTAAGGGTATAAAAATAGATAGTAGCCGATTCCAAGAGCTACTGAATGACTACTACTGAAAAAATGAAAAATCGGTAAAGCCGTTTGGGAGGAGTAAGGTAACTAACATCGTGACACGAGAATTTTATATATAAGATATTGCTAATGCTGTATGTGAAAATTTTAAGGTAATATTGTGTTCTAGGCCGTTATGCAGATTTGTAGGTCTGTTGACTATACCCCTCGCACGCATAATTCCGACGGCATCGAGACATGGTTGTCCTGACGGACTTTATGCGTTATCTTTTTATACCAAGTATAAGGTACGTACTTTCACTTTCCATTATCAAGCTTCTCAGCCGTCATCAAATGCATATTACACGCAGGCATATCCTTATATACTGTTGCGTCATATGCGTCTTTTTGAGAGTTTCAGAAATGATCGGTATTTCCGTATCGATACAACTTCGGTATCTACAAGAAAAGAGCTTACTGTCTTCTCAAAGGCCAACAACGCAGATGCGAAATCATTGGAGTTGCTGCTGTTTTTGGGCGTGGGTAATCACTTACCTTTCAATGACCCGACTGCTCGTTTGCTCCCAATACATTAAAAAACAGTTTCTTGACGGATGGTTCAGCGAGTGTGCAGATAACCAAGATGGGTCCGGATACGCGACTGAGTAGAGAAACTGTGTTATTATAGGTTATAAGCTGTATATATCTATTCTATGACAAAGAGGAGCGGAGCATGAATTATGCGGGTGAAACAGCAGGGCACCGCTAGTGTAGGATCAATTTGTAGGGGTGCGGCTCACTACCCGAACGGGATTATCTGATTGGTCCCTTTTTGTGATAGCTGTCAAACGATCAGGATAGTGACTGCCGCCGCAAATTGACATTTGTAAGACTAGGCGTTTGTAGACGCGTTGCCGGTCTTTAGGGAATAGATGTACTCTTTTATTGAATACCCCTCTTCTTGTTGCAGCAATAAATAAATTAATGTTTTAAAAAAATAACTCGTTACTCCGAACATTGCGTGCCCAGTGCCGCGGAGAGAGCACGGTGTTTCTCAAGATAAGATCCGAAACAGGGAAATGCGTTGAGGAACTCGACAGTTAACATTTTTAACGAGTAATTAACATGTTTGCGGATATGCGAGGAGGCTTCTTGTGTAAAAACCTGAGGGAACTTCACATCAATCAACAATACATTATGGTACCGACGACATCAACTTACTGTCAACATGAATGTCATAAGAAAACTGACAAAATGAGGATTGGCATGGAAGAAAGTTTTAATTCCGCTCCAAATTTTTCATGTGGCATTATGGTAATATAGGTTTACATTGGTGCACATAGCAATACAAATTAACATTTTAAATATAAGCGTCTTTAAATTTGTAATGTCGTATGCATATTATGTACATTTTTTTTTGTTTCGCGAAAAAATACGCTTGAGTACTATTGAGTTACTATTGCCTTCGGTCCTGGGTGGTTACCGCTGGGTTGTATGACTGCAACAGGCGTTTCGCATGGTTTGTAAGAACCCTAAAAGGCGTGCTATATCGCAACAGGCGTTTCGCATGGTTTGTAAGAACCCTAAAAAGCGTGCTATATCGCTACAGGCGTTTCGCATGGTTTGTATGAACTCTGAAAGGCGTGCTATTTCGCAATAGGAGTTTCGAATGATTTGTAAGAATCCTAAAAGGCGTGCTATTTCGCAACATGCGTTTCACATGTTTTGTAAGTACCCCAAAAGGCGTGCTATATCGCAACAGGCATTTCGCAAGATTTTTAGGAACCCTAAAAGGCGTGCTATACCGCAACAGGCGTTTTGATTGATTTGCAAGAATCCTAAAAGGCATGCTATTTCGCAACATGCGTTTCACATGGTTTATAAGAACCCTAAAAGTCGTCCTATATTGCAACAGGCGTTTCGCATGGTTTGTATGAACCCTAAAACGCGTGCTATATCGCAACAGGCGTTTCGCGTGGTTTCTAAGAACCCAAAAAGGCGTGCTATATCGAAACAGGCGCTTCGTATGTTTTGTATAAACCCCAAAACGCGTGCTATATCGCAACAGGCGTTTCGCGTGGTTTCTAAGAACCCGAAAAGGCGTGCTAAATCGCAACAGGCGTTTCGCATGGTTTGCAAGAACCATAAAAGGCGTACTATATCCCAACAGGCGTTTCACATGTTTTGTAAGAACCCTAAAAGGCGTGCTATATCGCATTAGGCGTTTCGCATGGTTTGTAAGAACCCTAAAAGGCGTGCTATATCGCAACAGGCGCTTCGCATGGTTTGTAAAAACTCTGAAAGGCGTGCTATATCGCAACAGGACTTTCCTATGGTTTCGTATGAGAAAACCATAATAGCCAATTATTGGAGATTATATGGATTCCTCCAATGTCGGCATTGTATGGATCTATGGCCATCTACCGTCAGTTGATACGATAGTACGTGAACTTATACAATGAAAGAAGTTCATCTTCATCGGAATGCCTATCAAGGCATCAATTGTTTTGTCACCGATTTATTATTTTACGAGGAGCCTTTCATTATTCAGTCAACAACCATTCTGCATTACGTCATAATGACAAAGTCAAGAGCATGACAAAGTAACAATAATTATAAAGTCGATGCCTCATTGTTTTGTTGTCAGTTTTTAGCATTTCAGATGACCATAACCGGAATCCCACATTTGTCCGTCCGTAAGTCACAGATGTTTTACTCGAAGAACATTCGTATTGGTTTTGAAATTTGCAAAGTAAGTGTATTTTATAAACCGCTATTAAAATGATATAGTATGATTTACAAAATAAAATTATTAATGGTTGCAAGCACATGAGGATCAGAAACATGTACTTAAGAGAGCAGAGCTGTGTCATGTCTGTTGGATGTCACTTAACACGGTTCTTAAAAGATACAGAGGTGTCTAAGGAAGTGTTTTAAGTATGCGAAGTAACTTTGTGAGATATTTGCTTCGTAAAAAGTAAAAAACTTTGACTATGAAGGGGAAGAATGTAAAAAAAATTGGAATCACAGAATCGAGTAAAAACTTTAAACGAAAATTTGTTTGTACCAAACGATTTCGTGTTAAGAGATATGGGTTTTTTTTTGTTTGATGCTACGGAACCTTTCAGAGGCGAGTCCGAATCACTATCGACCGGTATTTATATTTTGTTGGTCGACAATCGGGATCAACTGTAAATATTTCCATCGTAGAAAAGATCTTACATTGCTGATGACGATCAATAAACAACCTTTCACTTATCAGTTGTAAATCAACATTATCGTCCTGTCTTCGCTTTTAAGGTCAAAACAGTTTTTTTTCGGACCTGAACTTACGCTGTGGAAGGGAAGACAAGCCCAGTGTAGCTTTATCTGATTGCCGAGTGCTCGTCGTACGACGACCAAATCCCAGGGGAATAGACTTTCCGAGTGTTCTTGCGGTGTCACGATTGTGACGCGGCGGTGGACTCGGCCCAGCACACCCTCGAGGTGTACCCGAGATGGGCAGCGCTGCGTCACGATCTTACATCAGTTGTCGGAGGGGACTTGTCAAAGTCGAGCATCATCGTCGCGATGCTAGGCAGTGACGCGTCCTACCAGGCGATGGCTTCCTTCTGCGAGACCGTCATGTCCCGAGTCAAGAAAGCTGACGAGCGGTTGAGAGAGGAGGCTGGCGACGCGGCGTCCCCCCGTCGACGACGAATGGGGGCACGAAGGAGGCGCTATCTGCAGCGCCTTCAGTAGTGCCCCTGTGTTCCGTGTCGGGCCGGGATGGGAACCCGGTCTACTTCATCAAGACACTGCGTCGTGGGGACTGTCATAGCGTAGTCGGACATTCCCTGAGGAGGTGAGGAGGAGGTCTGGCCTATTCGCCGAGGTCAGCATGTCGCTGGAGATTGCCTGCAGATCCGGGACCCTCCATTAATAGCGGCTGAAGGCTCCCGTAGGTAGGTAGTTGGTTTACCCCACCATGGTATAAGCCTTGTCGTAGCGGTGGGGCTCAGTGTCCTGGGGTGATCCGAAACACCTTGGGCGAAGCCAATTGAACCGAGGTGGTGACGGCTCTTACTACCCCTCTTATAAGAAGAAGGGACTAAAGAGCAGGAAGAGGATGCGCTCTTTGTATCCCTCTCATAAGAAGAGGGGACAAAAGAGCAAAAGGCGGCGCTATTGCGCACGGGGCAAGGGGCGAGGTTGGGAACCTCACCGTATTACACTGTCCCAAAGTTGGTGAGGTTGGGGTTGGATGATTTGTTGTATCGGGACACCTCACCAAAGGCGGCACTGATGGCACTTGCGGTGGTTTTTGTGGGTATTCGGCACTATGATGTGCCGCGAGCCCCTTACACCACTGGACCCCACCCAGGGCCAGTGAAAGCGCGTGAATTTGTTTTCCCGCATCAACAGAAAAAAATACCGTTAAATGTATTAATACATTTAAGGTCTACTATCATAGGTCTGTAACATAGTGCCGATTAACCACAAAAACCACCTCGAGTGCCATCGGTACCGGTCGTTGATGAGATGCCCCGGAACAAAAGATCATTGAAAATCTCTCCGTGCGAACGAGCGAAATGACGGGGACTATATTGTAATTGTTAGTGACACGTACAATATTAAAAGTACTTAAGTCTTTAATGTGTTTTAAATGCACAAAACTCGACTTTAAAATCTTATACTTTGTGTGTTCGCCTGTTGGTATATCGAAGAAAATAATTTCATATCTTAGGTCGATATTTTAAAACTCTAAACCGACCTAACCTAAAAATATTTCACGGGTTCGTTCATGTAACATGTATATCCTATAGACCCAGTAGCAAGAAACCTAACTGTTATTGTTAACGATGATAATAATATATTGACCTAAATATTTACATGACAAAAGACGCCGACACGAAAGTGTACTTATCTTCAAATCGTCAACTGATCGTTGAAAGTGCCTCGTCATGAACTGTCAACAGATTAAATGTTAAGATTTGTGTCCATTGATTTAAGCGACCCATTAATCAAAATGGTGCGATGGCTGTACAAATATTCAATCACTTTCATATAACTGTTTTGTTCATAGCATTATTAGGCCACCGACTAATCACAAACTGCACGCTGCATCGCTGTAGGTACGAAAGTATGTGAGCGAGAGGTACCTCTTCGGTCGTGCCGCCCCAATTTGGCTGTAATACAGCGTGGCCCTACCTCTTACTTATGAAATGTAGTCAATGTCACCAATCCTGTGTATCGTTCCGCGAGTGGCGTCGGCAAACAGTCAATACTCAAGAAGAGTCTAAAAGGCCGGCAACGCATCTGCGAATATTGCGGATGTCTGTGCGCGTTGGTGATCACTTACATGCAAGTGGCCCAGCGGCTCGTTTGCCTCCTGTGCTACAAAAAAGCTCATTCATACAATGCAGGGCGTCATATGTGGTACAAGCGAATTTAGCTAATTTATTTTTTACAGTAGTGAATACGAAGCCACACTTTGCTAATAAAGTATCATCACACTTTAAGAATAACACAAGTGTAGCTTTGTTCTTAATTATAATATAGTCGTGGTTATAGAACCAGTTGCTCAGGGGACAGGAATACATTACCATTCTTTAGTCTACAGTCTACAGCTTGCATAAGTTACGCTCAATATTATAATTTTACAAACACACTTTACATAATAAATTTTATAAAACCTTTCATATATGTAGGTTCTCATTACTCAAAACTGTGTGTATCAGCTGTGAAACTAGATCGGTGTTTACTCAGAACGAAGATGATTCTGAAGAGAAATGTGTGCAAGAGTAATATAGAACGTAAGTGGCATAAACCATCAAGCATAACGCTTAGCGCTGGTCTTGAATTATTCAAACTTCATCATGCCATCTATCATACTGCTGAAGACTAAACGAAGGTTTATTTCTGACCGCTATTTAGGAACATTATTTGATTAATTCGTCACAACGTATTATGTGTAATCTCTTTACAAATATTATAATCATCGGCATTATGTAGGTATGCCTACTAATATTATAGAAACGCGAAATTTTTTATGCAAGAGTGTGTTATTCAATCTAACTATTAAATTGAATTGGTTTCGGTTGAAATTTGGGATATATATTAAGTATATATTAAGTATATTTTATTTAATCAATTATATAATTTTAATATATATTCTATATAATTTTATTAAATATAATTAATATTATATCAATATATCAAAAAAAATTTATCCACAAAAAGTTGAGATTAACTTGGGATAGATTTTTCACAGATAAAACCGCGGGCCAAAGCTCTACAGCACAGAAACTTATAAGATTAGTCGAAAGTGGTTATCGCATAAAGAGGGATTAAAAAATCCTGCTTTACCAAATTTATAAATGGGAAACTGACTTTGTTTGTTACTTAATCAATCGTCATTAGATTTTGCATGCCCACACTTTTGTGGGTGTACAGAGAGGCGCATAGTCTCCTAACACCAATTGAGCAAATCTATAATAAGTTATCTGAAGGGACAAACTAAAAAAGAGAGCGTCTTGATGTTTTAAGTTTACGCGAATGTTAATCATTACAATATAACTTAGCCCGACGTTTCAGAAGTTTTACGGCAAAGGTTACTGTAGAGCTTCTGAAACGTCGGGCTTCAGGTCCGGAAGAAGTATACAATTCAGTGCTATATGTTGATATTTCATAACCAAAAATTGCAACACATGTAACCAGAATATATTTGAAACACAATTTTAACAATGAACACGATATATCCATTGTTAAGATGTAGTTCTGTTAGCACATGTTTAAGAGTTCTTCCGCTTACATTTGGCGCCTGCTATTTGCATTACACAAGCACTTTCACCGCTCGCTAAGGAGAGGTGCAAACGTCGTGACGTGTGCGTTACGTATCGCCTTCTGCGGTATTGTTTGGCCCTAGATTTTTGTTTTCTGCTAACACTAACAACTTTCCAAAACATTTTTAAGGACACGCTCCGGCAATGTCGGAATGAGCAAGCGCTTAGCCCGTAGCGAATCTCAAAAGAATTTAAAACCATATTATTTTTTTTAATTTATAAAATTATGTTTATCTTATTTTTAATGAAAATTGTAGAATTTATTATAATTCCTAGGGCACAATATAAATATTTTGAAATAGACCTACATACGAGTACATAGTCCGCCGACCTTATTGCCAGTACAAACTGGCAAGTCTGTCCGGCTATTAAGTCAGGCGATATGGCATTCTTATACTCCCAAGTGGGCCACAGGACGCTCACAAGCATAGGGGGTAACTTCCCGGTCACCATAATTTGAAACCAATCCCTTCAAAAACCTAGTCCACCTTCGAAATTATGTAAGTAATAAGTCACGTGGACAAATTCAGGAGCCGCGCTAAATGTACATCCGGCCTGTCGTTAACGTTCCCCGCCGGCGACGCGCTTCCTTTGTGGTACCGTTCCGTACTAAGGAGGTTGAAACAATGGACCGTGGTGTTAAGGGCTTCCTGAAAGCTACCTCTCTGTATAAGCTTTACCCGCTAGCGGATCATCCAGGCTCCTGCCAGGGTCTGTCGTGATGTGGCATGTGATCGGGAGACACATAAACTGGTGTCAGACCACCGGCAGCTCCTGTACAGACACATAATACCGCCCGTATGCCTTAAAGGTATGAAAAGCTTTAGACCGATCCTCCGTGCATTCCCCATCGCCAGCGGAACTGAGTGATTGAAGTGAAAACAACTCAGGGCCAAAATAGTTCCGGCTCCCAAGTACTTTATTGCCCCCTATTGAGTATCTACCAGCCAGCGGTTTTCAGGCCGTAATACTTGTATACAGAGAAGACCACGCCATCTAGATATTAACTACCATACATTGTGCTATTCTTTTCATCGCAGAAACAATGCCATCTCTTGGGTAAAAAGTAGATATCTAGGAATCTTTGAAAGCTTTACAGACAGATGTCGCAGTATGCTTGGAAGACAACTAAATTATTTTCTAAAAATAACGCTAGAGTTCGTGTCGTACGCTATATTTAGTTTTTAGACATTTGACAAAAAAGATGGCAACGATTGCTAACTGCTGTCCTGAGGATTTATTGCGAAAATGGCGCATTATGTGATATTTCCACGTAATTTATTAATTATAAGTAAAAATATGTGCAGTGTTGCTTTGTGATAGTGTGTTAATTTACATAAATGACAGTGTCTGAAGTGTGTAAATAGGACTTCACCTTTCTACGGGATATTGGATTACACATAAAATAAAGGTATTTAGCTCCTCCTACGCTTATTTTAACCATTCAACAATCTAATATGCATTTATCTATAATTCCTTCACCCCTTTTTTAACTAAGAAATAGTCAAATAATGTAAATATTACATAAGACTATTATAAATATATAAATCTCAAAGTCGTGCGTACGAATTGCTTACTATTTTAAACATTTCCCGGAATATGTGTACGTGTTTTGGATTGTGACATGTATTCATGATGGCTAAATTTATATAGAATCCATTTCAAGCTTACATGACATCAGCAAGCGATACCAGCTAATGCTGTAAACATTGCCTGTATGATTCACCACGAGAATTTATAAATAATAAATACAAATGCACGAGATAATCATGGTTTGTAAAATTTTATTAATAAAATTTCCAAATTTAATTATTTATGTTAAATAAATTATTTTATATTTTCGACTATTTTTAACAATGAAAGGATTGAACTTTATTATTTAATTATTTGGCGCCCATTTATGAATCATTGGAGCGTGATAATCTTGAGAATGATGAAACATTACTGTGTTAAAACAATATACCATATGGTATTATTAACTCAACAGGTTTTTAAAAAGGGACATTTGTTAAAACATTTCATGAATAGTCTAACTCTAGACACTGGTAGTTACTGCTACTCACATAACATTCCATTTAACAAACTTAAAAAAAAAAGTCGCTTGTTCTTATTCACCAAGAAGATTTTTAATAAAATGTTTGTAACATATGTTATAGATCACAGTACTTATATGACTGTTGCGTGTTATGTGTTCTTATTGGGTGTGAGTAGTCTAGAGATTACTCCAGAATCAAATTCCTCTCAGTCGATATCTTGTACATCCGATTTTTTTATATAGTATAGAAATAATTATCCAGATACGTTGCCTACCTTTTTCACCCCCAATGGGCCACCGGCTACTCACAAACTGCACGAAACGCGATACCATAGGTGTCACTTTACAGTGGTATCAAGTGGAGCAAGACGTACCTCCCCGGTCGTGCCAGACCAATTCTGTTGCATATAAGGATGTAGTGTCATGAACCATGCATGGCACTACCTCCTCCTATGCAGCATGGCACTACCTCTTACAAAAATAATAAACAATTCAACCCTGTGTGGTACCAAAATTGTTGTGTGTCCAGCTAATCTATAATCATCATTGTTAATAAATAAATCCTTTTTGGCAACAGCATATATATGCCTTAAGATTAGTCACAATTTTTTTTATTATTATAACAAATTACTCTGAACATTTACAAGAAGTTGGAGCACTAAGAAAAAAATGTTTATTTATCTAGAATAACATTTGTAATTCTAGAGGTCCAAAACAACTACATAAATAAGTCCAGCTCAGTAAAATATGCATTTATCCAATTATCTAAAGAAAGGCAGTGAAAATACATTTTAAAGGCACAAAAAGAATGGCAAACGTTTTTGGAGCACAATGGGTGCTCCCACAAGCCTCCCAGATCTTGCACAAACTCATAAATTAAACTAGCTGTTTTGTTCCATCCATGTGAAAACCCATCCCACATTATTTTAGGATATTCACACCTGGAATAAAATAAAAAAGTTTTTTATTTAAAATAAATAATGGTTATGTTAAGGTTATCGGTGGAACATTTCATTTAGATCCATTAACTTGTTTTCTTGTAAAATAACAACAACCAAATATGTTACAATCTTTCTCATATATAATATTAGTAGTGTAAAATCTTTATGTAAATTTCTCTTTCTATGGGGACATCAAAAAACTTCTACAACAGTCTTAGCAACATAAAAACAATTGAAAAATTAATTTATCAATATGATATACCTATATGTACTACCTACACTAAAACTACTCTTATAAGTTTATATTACTCTTATCTAATAGTCTTAGTTCATTTGTAAATAGTCTAAAATGTCTATCAAGGTACTTGTCCTCTTTTTAGTATGACAGCCTATGCTCCAAATTTCATGTGAATCAGTTCTGTAGCTTTTACATGAAAGGATAACAGGTATCCTAAGGGAACCTTGTAAAATTGTCTCAAGGCAGCCATTCCTTTTTTTCGTGATATAAATGATCCCACTTGCAACTGCACGTTATTCCTTTGTGTACAATGACCGCCGACGCCCATAAAAATCCATATAATTACTATGCAGATGTGTTCCCGTCCTCCCTCTTCTTCTCCAATGGACCACCGGAAACTCAAATCGTTCGAAACGCGACAGCAAAGTTGTCACTTTGCAGCGGTACGCCCTCGGTTGTGTCGGCTCAATTTGGCTGCAATGCAGCATGGCACTATCACGTGCTACTATTATTTCTGATTTTACTCTATAGATGTATATGTCTTTGTCAAATTTTATACAAATCCAAAGAATTGACTCAGTAGCAGGTTTAATATGAATATTTTATATAATAGGTAACAAAATCTTAAGAATTTTTTGTTTTACCATTTACCAATAACAACAATAACATGACATTTTTACCGCTTTTGTGACAGAAAACAGATGCCAAGTGCCTTGTCGTACGTAGTCAATACGACTACCCTTTTACACCGTTTTGAAATCTTTTCAGATTTATTTTCATAAATTATACCTTGAAAGAAAATGGCTATTTCCTTTCTGTTCTATTGACTCGTCAAAAAGCTTTTAATGCCTGTCAACATGATGATGGTGTAATGTACGGATATCCAATTTCCGATATCGAAACGTCACTTAGGCCGTAGAAATTCCCCCCC
>JAFELO010000963.1:534873-571231 GCA_017140195.1 Eumaeus atala
CCCCCCCCCGTGTAATGTTATCGATGGAGTTGCGTTATACGGCTGCAAAAGGTAAAGACATTAACCTGAAAGAATGGACAACGAAAACAAGACATGAATATGTTTTGAGGTTATTTGGTATATTAGACGATTTTTATGGTTTCGTAGCTAAATACCACAAAACGGAACCCTTATAGCTTCGTCATATCCGTGTGTCCACCCGTTTGTCATGTGTCGTTTTTTCTGGGATAGTTTTTTTGAAATTTAGAAGGTGTATTTTATGGACCCCAACAAAAGGATGTAGTGTGATTTTGAAAAAATAAAATTATTAATGGTAGCGCTCCATGCGTGTAACTGAAGGATTTTTTTGATATGCCTATCCAATGATAGCCGGCTATGCCAGCTGGATATCATAGAATCGATGGATGGAAATGGTATGGAGGTTTCAAAAGATATTTTTACTATGCCAGTACTTGTTCAGATATTTGCTTCTAAAGTTATAAAAAGTGTCTCCACCTCCCTCTACTAACTATTATAGTACCAAGGGGAAAATGATAAAAAAATATTGAGCTTGTAGAATTCTGTAAAAACTTTAAACGATACTATATAGGTTCGAACAAAATCTATTTAGTAAATGTGCAATTTTTGTTTTGTTGCTACGGAAACCTTCATAGGCGAGGCCAAGCCGTTCTTGGCCAGTTTTTTTAACGGACTCGAATTTCTGCTTTGGGATCGGAAGAAGTGACCAATAACAGCTATGAATGCTCGTAGGACGAAACGTAATATCTGTATGTATATATAATATGAAAATTGTAATTTTTTAAAATCTTGATCGACATAAATTTATCCGATATATTTCAAAATTAACACAGCTATTTAGACGTTTTAATTAATCGCTGTGACGGACACATACCTATATCGTTCAAATGAATGATATAGGTATGTGTCCGTCACAGCGATTTCTTCTTCATCATCATTATTATTATCAGCCCTTATCAGGCTGGACATAGGCTTCTCTCAATTAACACCAAGACGACCGATCTCCTGCTACTCATCCATCCCGGACCGGCTACTGCACGGAGATCGTCTTCCCACCTGGTGAACGGTCGAACAAAACTTCGTTTTCCTAATCGTGGCCTCCACTCCAGAACCTTAGTGAGTTCTTCTTATTTTTAAATCTTGTGTGTACACACTCGGACAGGTGCACCTACATAGATTGCTAAAATACTGCTATGCCAACGTGACGAACATAGGAATCTGCCCTGATATAATAGGAATCTATCTTACTCAGTGATTGCGTACTGTACACCATCTTATGAACTTGTTCAAATATTTTTCTGTCTATTTGGCTACCGTAGATAGAATTATGACGTAGGTTAACAGAGAGAGAGAGTTAAAAGTTCTATCTGCAGTAACCAAATTCATCGATATATAAAATTTTCAAAACGGCCATTAGACATTTTTTATAGATCAGGGGGACAAACGAGAAATCGGAGCCTTTTTATATGATTATATGCTGATGCGTTGCCCTGCTTCTCTCTCCCGTCCTCATGGGCCACCGGATACTCACAATCCGCACGAAACGCGACACTGTAGAGGTCACTTTACGGCGGTATTATGTGAGTGAGAGGTACCTCCCCGGTCGTGCCGGCCCAATCCCGTTGCATAGGAGGATGCAGTGTCATGCAATATGCATGGCACTGCATCCTCCAATGCAGCATGGCAATACCTCTTACATGACATGACACAGCTATTGCTGTTCGCCTCTTACTTTGTATTCATATCGGGCAGTCCTTGAAGTAGCTTTCTTTATGAAAACATCTGTGTCAAGCTGCCTATACACCTCCGCCTCCCTACCAATGGGTCACCGACATTCTCACATACCACACAAAATATATGTTTTAATTTGGACCATTAGTTCCTGAGAGTAGCGTGTCGAAATAAGCAAACAAACTCTTCCGATTTATGTTATTAGTATAGATAAGTATATAGTTACATTTAGTATATAGATTACTATAAAATATAAGAAGTAAGTAAAAAATGTTCCTTAAGTTTGTTGAAAACGTTGTGCGTAAATATATTAACTATTATGTATTGTGTGGACATCCTTCCTTTCCCCTTTCGAATGGGCGTCTGGAAACTCACCACACGATATGCGACAGCGTAGCTGTCACTTTACGGCGGTATCATATGAACAAGAGGCAGGGATGGCACTAGCTCTCGTCGCCCACGAGCACGCATATGCTCAGGTACAAAAAAAAACTAACCTTCATTACAACAGTAGTTCCACTAGACCTGTAAATGTTATCAGATATCATTGTATTACAACCAACACCAATATTAATTACAAGCGATATGCAAATGTCAGTGCAGCCAATAATTTTGTATTTATATTAAACGAGTTTTATTGTTCCTGACATCCTGTTTTTTCAAACCTGAACTTATGCTGCGGACGCCCAATACAGCTCTATCGGATAGCTATGAGTGCTCGTCTGGCGACGAGACTTTGGGTTTTTGGTCGAAAGAAAGACCGACCCTCTCTCCCGCAGATGGGAGACATGCATGCCGATATGAAAGTGTTTGTAACTATTATTATCATATACTATCATGGCCGCCCGACATCCTGTGTGCCCCATTTAATAGCAGAACATAAGTCACCAAGAACGTGTTTTAGGGGTTCCTTACAGGTATAAGAAATCTTATAGGACTGGATAACTTGAATATAGTGTCTGTCTGACCGTCCGTTCGGGCCGGCAAGAAAAGAACCCTCTAAGAAGAGGGTACTTGACGTAGAAACTTAAAAAATAGCGAAAAATAAGTTTGAGTAATAAAAAATCCAACAACACATCTTCACGCCATTTGCCTAATGAGGTAGACAGAGAGAAAGGAGGGCCACACACCACGAGCCTTACATACCTGCCTCGCCACCTCCACATTCGTAGTACAGTAGAGATATAGAGAACTGTTTGTGGTTCAATTGTAAACAAAACGATCTCCAAATTATATTTGTAGTTATAAATACATATATATATATATATATATATATATATATATAGCTTCTATGTGTATGAGTTCGCATAACAACGACTCATGAGGATCGGTACATCCAACTACGTGCTCGTCGTGATCGTACAGTAACGGCCCGTAAGTTACAACACCACCTACGGCTGATAACGTGTCAGTCATCAAAATATACGTAATCGATTGCACGAAGACCAGCAGACGTCAAGACGAGTTGTTCGAATTCCTCTGAGCAGCGTTCAACGTGCAAACCGATTAGGATCCTCCCGTCAGTATTTATATTTAAACTGGGGGATTGATCAGTGGGGCAAGGTCCTTTTTAAATACGAGTGCAAAGTAAAATTTCTTGAAATTGATGATCGGCGTGTTAGAGTGTGGAGACGACGCGGCGAGAGGTTTCCGGAGTCCTGCATTCACGAAGTTGACCGTTTTGGTGGTCAAAAGGAAAGGGTTTGGAGTGGCATTAGTTTACATGGTAAAACCAAGCTCACCATTTTAAATTTGGTTACTGTAACTGCAGAACGTTACATCGAGGACGTCATCAGGCTTCAAATGATCCCATTTGCACAGCGAGTTGGGCCTGGATTCATCCTGATGCAAGATAATGCCCGTGCACACACAGCTCTATTAACCCGAACTGTCCTAGAAGGGTCTCATATTGAGGTATTGCCATGACATGCTAATAGTCTGGATTTAAATCCGATCGAGCAATTGTGGGACCAATTGAAACGAAGAGTTAGAGAGAATGAGCAATGGGTCTACAAGCAACAGCAGCGAACAAGATGCTTGGGAGGAGATTCCAGATGAAAACGTGAGGAATTTAATCCAGAGTATGCATACGAAGCTTCTGGAGTGTATTGCTAAGAGAGGAGGACATACTCGTTATTAAAAAGAAGAAACAAAAGTGACAAGAACAGTAGTTTGTCTTTTTCTGGTGATTTCTTTTGTTCATGTTTTTCATTCAAAATGGCCAATTTTATTATGAACATAAAAAAAAACAATTCATGATCATTATTTTAAGCAATTGTTAGCCTATATTATAACCAATAATATTATTTTGTAGTTACATAAGTTAAACAAGTTAATGTCTTTATTATTTTCATGATACATCAAATAATCTTAGTGGCCCTTATTTTGTTTTGAGTAGTATATATAGATGAGTGCTAACACACGTTAACATACGTTTGTCAAGTTTTATATGTTCACTTAGCTCGTGTCTCCCACTCGTGTGGAACCCTCGGTGAGCTAATCGCACTCGATCGTATTTTTTTCACATCTCAGCAAGATATACGCTGGTGTGATCGAATGTAAAGTTGATGGAATCAAGACTTGTTTATTTTACACGGCTCGTAATTGAGCAAGCGTTTACTCATAGGCGGTATGGTCCGTCGGACATTAACAACTGTACCTACTGTGAACATAATTGATAGTGTATGCTGAATTGGGCCGAAACGCAAAGTGACAGCTTTTTCATGGCATAAGCCTTTGCATCCGGTTTGCGAGATTCCGGTGACACATTGCAAAGGGAAACATGTGTGCATAACAAGTACGCCGACCAATAGGTAGATTGTAGTCTAAATACTCTAAATGCTTCTTTGCCACTATACTATAGAAGACCAGTCGAGTGCGAGTCGGACCCGTACACCGGGGATTTCACACAAGGACTTATAACTTGTATAAGTAGAAAAAATTATACTTGGTTACCTGCACACATTTGGTATGACACGAACCACACATTCATGCTAGTCTTTTTCAGTGATTATAATTTAGTATTTTGTGGAAATTTCAACTGTCAAGCTAAATGTGTAGAAAACTAAATATCAAGCTGCATAAATTGTAAACGACGCGACCCGACGTGCGCCGTCCTTTTCGACGTAGCAAAAGCATTTGACAGAATATGGTCTAATCTGTAAAATGTTGCGTCTAGGTCTGCCGCACAGATTAGTCCTAATCATCAATGCCTTTCTGACCAAAAGAGAGTTCCGATACAGTGTAGAGGGTAACGCTGTCCACCAGCCGCCCCGTCGGAGAAGGAGTCCCTCAGGGCTCCGTCCTCTCGCCAACTCTATACAACCTCTACACTAGCAGTTTGTATAGTCGAGCCCTGTCAGTCCCTCGTATATCGTATTGTTATATTGCGGCGTAGTATTCGCACACGCTGCTCCCTCGAATATAGCTGTTTTCGCCGAATATACTGTCGCTGGTACATCTACACATTAGATCAAATGAATCAAGCCACCATCGCCCGATTTGTCTTATAGTATCCGATGGAGATGCACTGGATACTTCCGTGAGCATAGAGACGTAAAAAAAACAGTATTATCATTTGTGCACGTAACCCATAAAATCATTGCCAGCGATCTATAGCGGTCATTAATCAATTAATTCATTCAAGTAATGGAATGGTGTTTAATTTCATTATAATTATTTCCTTTATTAAAACCAAAATATATAATCAAATTTAGACCAAATAGAATCCGTAGTGGGTTCCGTAGGATTTTGCCTTATTAGGTACATTAGAATTTTTCCTTAAAATATATTTTTAAAGATAAATTATTAGTTGTTAATATCTTTAATAATAAAAACGATTAACATAAAATAGACACTGCGTATCTTATTTTATTACTTACAATAATTACAAATAAATACTTTCAATTTCCATATTAACTTACTTTTTTTATAAGTTTCCCGAAAGATATATTCACAGAACATTATCCGTCTGTCCACTGTCAAGCTTGACCTCAAGTATTTCATAGAACGCTTAGACTGTGAAGTAGGAAGGCATACAAACATATTATCGCACACAAAGATGGGATAAAGTATACGTGCGCGCACATACACACACGAGATACTCAACAACGAGGACTTATAAGGGAGATCACAGCGTCATGACATTTTCGTGTCGGCACACTAGTTCAGTAACTACACACTAATTTAAATAGTGTTAAGCTGTGCCAATTAATATCTCTCGCCAACCAAGTCAGTAGGAGGTAGTATCAGGCTGCAGTGCAGCTGAATTGATTGATTTGAGAGAGTCGATGGCCAAAGGAGGGCAACGCACCGCACATCAAACGTGCGGATGTCAATTTGTCTCCCAATGCTATAAAAAGAAAACTAGGAGCATTTTTGGCTCCCCTTTCAAATTACGGAATCCTAACGATTGATGAAATGAATAAAGCCAGAATTAATCGCAGCTATTCGAGCGTGTAATTACATTCGACGTTCGGTGATCGCAAAACTGCTTACAATATCTAATTTCCCTGAAAAATATGCCGGTAATGTTGTTAATACTTGTTGGACGCACCATTAAACGCGGTGGCCGCTTTCGGGATGAAGACCGGTCCATCATAGGGACCAGTCAGTCGCCGATAGATCCGGGGCCCCAAGGTCTGTTGGATTGTGCATTAAAGCATTTTTCCTGCGGAAAAGTAAATAAGACAACAGGCCCTTACATATAAATTCTTTTACCTTATGAATGTAGTGGTGTATTAAATCGCCGGTAAAGTTCTTAAAAAATTGAATCTCACTGGATAGTGGGTAGTCTGAGAAACTAGCACGCACGAAGAACAAACTCAAAACAATAATTTGGAATTTTTTTTATCAAATCTATGACAGAAAATACGTTATTCCAATTGAAAGAGATTATGAGAACATGGAAAACATTAAATAACATCATGTGCGCCCCGATATCACCCGCGCAATATTGAATAAATATTTTTTTATGCTACTTGTCTCTCTGTATCTGTACCTCTGCCAAATTGCATCCAAATCCGTTTACCAGTTCTTGCGTTTTTAACAAACACACACACATATATATATATATATATATATATATATGTGTGTGTATATATATATATATATATATATATATATAATATACTTTAGTATTTATAATATTAATAGGAAGTGGGGCTGATAGAAAATTCCTTGGTACAAATATCTTGTCCTAGTAGATAGAAAACAAACAAAACTCTGGTAGTACATGAACATATTTAACAGTCATGATAGGAATGGGCGTACGAATCCGCCCATTTATATTACCAGATCTCTGTCCTCTGGTGTCGCTGTGAGACACTGATGAATCAGCAACCCAGTGCCATTATTTCACGGGGTGACAATAATAGTATGATAGTATAACCAACGGATTCAAATCATATGGGAAACAAATATATATCGGAGGGCGAAGCGTCGAGGATCCAATCAGTTTCGCACACAATAATTGTTACAAATTGAGCGAGCGCAGAGTATTTACAGACAGTTACGACTACAACTCGCCGTAGCTGATTTTGTTTGCTGACTCGATGGACTCTCAGTAAGATGTAGTGCCATGCTACATTGTAGCGGAATTAGGCTGGCACGACCGGGTATTTTACTTTACTCATGTTAGGGATAGGTACCTCTCGCTAACATGAGTAAAGTAACATCTTCGGTGGCACGTTTCGTGTGGTCTGTCAGTGGCCCATCGGGGCGAGGAGGAAAGTAGGGCAACGCATCGTCATAAGAATCATGCGGATGTTTATGGGCGTCTGTACTCATAAAAAAGGGTACCGATATCTCATTTGCCCCCCTATACTACATAAAAAAACCTAAGTTTTGTCATGATCAGGGAAAATATACATTTTACCCAATATCTTACTTTGTTGTACCACTATGGTCCAAATACTTAGGCTGATTTTAGTCTCACGCTCACCGTCAGCGCTCATAGCTCAGCGCGTTGTTTGTCAGCGCTGAGGCTCAGCGTGGCTCGTTTTAGTATCGTACTGACCGCCTTACCGTACAGACGACGACAAAATGCGGAGTGTATTAATTATTGCTGCTTTGTACTATGTATCCCAAAAAAATAAAAACCGGCGACGACGAAGGCTTGATGTTCATCCATTGATTGAGCAGAGCCGTTGCAGGAGAGTTTGTCTTGTTATATGGCACTCTGAGAATAAAATTTCTTTAATTACTTTCGAATATCAACTAGAACTTTTGACGAACTTCTGGCAAAGATACAGGATGAACTGGTCCATTGCAGCTTACCAATCGTGTCTATACCACCGATTCAACGACTAATGGTGACTTTAAGGTAAGAAAAAACATATTTGCTCGTTTTATAATTATGTGTAATCATGGCGAAGTATAGGTAAGAAAACAACATAGGTATTTATTATTGTTATGTTTCATATTATAGGTGAGACAAAAAAAAAACATATATGACATATTATTAGTAAATAAACATAACACTTCGCGATTCGCCACGACACTAAAACGCTCACGCAAGAGAACGCAGAGGAGCTCGTGCGATCGTCAGCGCCGACAGCTACGCGGGGCCAACACGCGACGCGTACGGACGCGTAGCTATCAGCGCTGACCACCGTGCGCGCTGATAGCCACGCGTCACCAAAAAAGGCTTCCTAAAAGTTCACATATCTCGGCCATCAGCGCTGACGGTGCGCGTCCCGTCGGCGTGAGACTAAAATCAGCCTTAGTTATTAATCATATTTCTCGTAGTTATGTTATAATCGAGCATGTGGAGATATATTGATGTCTTAAGTTTACGCGAATGTTAGTCACTACAATAAAACTACTTTTACGGATTTTATCGCGGTTTATTAAATTATTTATGTAGCCCGACGTTTCAGAAGCTTTACAGCATGGTCATACAATCATGGTCACGGGTGGAGTCCACCCGTTCATTGTAATGTTGAGATATGTGCAATTTTTTATTATGCGTATGCGTAATTAGATGTCCAGCAGTGGATGTGTTTCGGCTGATGACGAAGCAATAAGTATGAGTTAGAATCGTGATTTACGGTGAACTTGAGTCAGCCGCATGGAATTATGTTCTATTTCTGTTTTGTCCATCCGAGCACTGCTACACGCTGCCAATTTATAAAACTTTATAGCAAAAATATCACAACTGCGTCATCTTGTTCGTACTTAATCACTTTAAAAATTGTGAAAAACGTGATTATAAAAACCGTGGTTGTATGATAATTTTAGAATTCTTGGTTAACATATCTGAGTATATTTTATTTCATTTGTGCGGAATGATATCTCGTAAATGTATTTATAGACATTCCTATTCTGCTTGGATCTGTATCAGCGACGGCCACGGTTGCGTAAACTCGTATAGACAACTCGTCTCGTCGTTGCTGTGATAGGAATCTATTATCTGATCTGATGCTACCACTTCGCTGGCCTGTATAAATTCGAAGGAGCTATGTGAATTATGCTGATGACTGTATACTATTTGAAGTTATGGGTTAGCCTGTTGAAGTGCACTCTTTATTCCTTCAGTACATGTAGATGGCAGTCTGTACTCTGTCGGACTGCCGTCCCGTAGGATGGGTCAAGGGAGACTTCGTACGCTGGACAGACGTCTTAATGTGCTCTCTGGGACACGAGATACAGATCCAATTTCCGGACGTCGGACTGTTTATGAAATTGGAAAATTCTATAACACCCTTTGGCCCAGCCTGGGCCTTAACCCTGCGATAAAAAATGCTTACCAAACACCACGGGACATTTGACATTATTTATTATTATTATAAACGAGGAGGTCCTTTAACATGATGTGAAATATATTAAATTATAACACATACCTTAAAATTATATTCTTCGGTATGATTACAAGATAAGTAAGATGTTTCTTTCTTATTTCATATACATGTATCTCTTATGTTTTACATAATTTATTACTTATATTTCGCATTTATATTTGTCTTAGCTATTTTGTCTATTAACAAATTGTATGACAAAAATGCTTTCTATCGGACTGCATCAGGGGGGTTATACTGCTTTCATAGCGTAAGTTTAATCTACATATTCCTATGTTCCATATTGCAGCCGAAATGGCTTGAAGTACAGCTCACTCAGTGCTATGAGCTGTTAGATTAATCTATTAGGCGCGAGTGGTGCCTGATCTGAAATGTATCTGAAGCAATCGGTATTTCCCTGATACATTTTGACAATTTATTGTTGCTCCATCCGCGTGAGTTATAATAGCCAAACGAGATTTTTTTAAGAAGAGATAGTGCCATGCTACACAGGAGGAGGTAGTGCCATGTTGCATAGGAGGAGGTAGTGACATGCTGCATAGGAGGAGGTAATGCCGTGCTGCATAGGAGGAGGTAGTGCCATGCTGCACAGGAGGTGGTAGTGCCAAGCTGCATAGGAGGAGGTAGTGCCATGCTACATGGGAGGGGGTAGTGCTATGCATAGTGCATGACACTACATTACCACGCTCACTTGATACCGTCGACAGAGACATACCGTGACATCTTCAGTGTCGCGTTTCGTGTGGTTTGTGAGTAGCCGATGGCCTATTGGGCGGGGGAAAGGGGACCACGCATTGGCATAGTAAATTTGTGGAAGTTCATGGACGTCGGTGGTCGTTTAAGGCTCCGATTTCTCGTTTGCCCCCTAGTGTATAAAAAAAAGATTAGAGACAGGAGCTCCCGTGGCAGTTACGTTATCGCGGTATACCCTATGGTATGTCACAGACAGAATCACGCGCAATAGTTTAGTATTTCTATTGCGCGTGTGGTGTTCTGGTGCCTGAACTACATTGCCAAGTTTCATTAAAATCCTATCAGCACTTTTAGCGTGATTGAGTAGCATCTTTACATCCATCCAAACTTTCGCATTTATAATATTAGTAAAATTATTTACGATCGAAGTATAATTGTAAGTGTTACACGCTACATATTCAAATGATGGGATCTGCAGTTCAAGTTCTCCTTAGATCGAGACATCGCTGTTTGCTTTCATATTTTCATTCATGTGAACGCAGTACATCCCAAATGAAATGAGAAAAAAAAATGTAGCACTGATGTTGTGATTTGTAATGACATGAGGAAGACTCATCAGTATAGTACTTACGCAGATGTTTATGGGCATCGGCAGTCGTAGAAAAGTTCCGATTGCTTGTTTGCCTCCCTATACCATGAAAACGTACCATGGATTACTGCGCGTTATAGCCATATGCGACCTTCATTACATTCGTTATCTTAGCGGAATGTGCAACGTTATCATGGTGTTACATTCTGTAAGGACGCATTTAGCGAACTGTTTACTGTTCTGAAAGTAATTATTTTTGTACCAATATGAAGACACTGTGTGGATACTACACGTGTCCTAGTTACAAAAAAATTGGCACAAAATGCTGATGTTCCGCGTCTTGTTAATTCAAATAATTTATTAAATTTCAAATAATTAAAAGAAAGTGCATGCTTTCCTTCCAAATAGTACGCCTGAGTTATGTGTCACGGTATTGTCGATAGCCTACACCCATTTACATTATTTTGTAACATACATTCCCTCAAAGACATTTGAGACTTCCTTAGAGTCTATTTATTTCACTTCAGTATTGGTCTACTCTACATGCGTATACAGTAACGTCTAGTAAAAGTGCATTGTAATTTCTATATGCAAGTTACATGTCTAGTGATAACTAACTTTTAAAAGGTCAATATTCATAGGTGTGCGACAACAGAGCCCCTAGTGGCCACAACTATGTTATGTAAGTATGTATGTAATACTTATAAGACGACTAGCATCACCCCGCGGTTTCACCCGCGTTACTCCAGTCCCGTTAGTCGTACCGTCGCGGTATATGGATTTTCTTCTTAAATGGACTATTCAACATAAAAATAATCTTTCAATACGGGCCAGCAATTCCCGAGATTAGTGCGATCAAACAAACAATCAAATAAAGAATTTGTACCTTAAGTATTGGAAAATTGAGTATAGATGTGTTGATTACACATGTCGGAAAATGTCATTTACAATTGTTTCCGGTCAAGGTAACATATTTATAACTAGCAGTTAGTTTTCGGCTGGCATCGCATGGATATTTCACGAAATATGGCAAAACTTCATTGATTTATATTCATGGTAACGACGATTCAATGTCGTGGTAATGACAACAAATGCAATTTATGATTGAAAAACGTCTGTCGGGACAGCAATTTGTCAATAATTTACAGAAATTAACTTTGATTTTTTTTAGTTTGATTACATTATCGAAGTTTTCATAGTGACCAAATATTTTCGAAAATTATATAGTCTATTTTCATCACCGATAATGAAAGGTTATAATGGTAACATAATGTTCCAAATCGGTAATTTTAGAGACCATTCAATATTTGCACTGAATTTGCCACAATTTTTGCCTTTTATAACATTAGTAGAGTAGAATATTAGTGTAGTTAGTACATTAGTAGATATGCTATTTATAAAGTTGGTGTTGATTGACATTACTAAAGTTTAAGTAAACGGTCAATAGGGTTCTAAAGTTAAATATATTTTTGTGTTCGTGTGATCCTCGTGTTTTAATAGCAGTCGGTGGATAGAAGTAAATATTTATTGGCACCGTAGATCATTTGTGGATAATTAGTCTATATTCTATAGCTTTATTATATTGATTGATTATTATGTACCAGCAGTCCGTCCCGGCTTCGCACGTATAATTCGCAAAATAAGGAAAATATTCATGAGATTTACACAAATACGAATATTATAAAGTTTGTCATGCCCGCTATAGCTTGTCTATAATTTCTGCAGCCAGATAATGCTTTACTTATATATTTTTTTCACACGTTTAGTTACATTATCGAATATTTCAAAATGATCAAAACTTTTAGAAAATATTTATAGCCCTTGTTCAGTGATTATGTAGGATTCCAATGGTGAAAGAATTTTTCAATTTAGTCCAGTAGTTACTGAGCCTATTCATAGCAAATAAACAATCAAAGGTTTATTCTTTATAACATAAATATACATTTGTGTACGTTATATAAATGCCAATTATAATGTTATAGAGATTAAGGTGTTCACGGATTTTTTAAATACAGACAAAATTAGGCATTTTATTAGTGGAAAGCGATTTTATAGTTCGTCCAGAGTTTTGACTTAACCTGAAAGGTTGAACGCGAAAACAAAATAAGGAAATAAGACGAATGGATAATATTATTCATCTAATAGATTACATTAAAATTTCATCATTCGTTTCTTAATTAACAGTACAAACATGATTTCATACTTTGTACCTGGATTCTAAACTCAATTCGTATGTACAGGCGATAGTATTTGGAATGGACTGAATATTAATAGTCTATAAGCGTTCTCAAAAAAAACTGAGTTTATTGTACCCTGTCCGTGTTAGTAGGTTCAGATCGCCTACACTAAGTGCGAATAGTTGATTGGAGGTTATTCAACTGCTTCGTGGCCAGAAATAGCGCAAGCTCTCGCGGCATTTCGTGTGCCTATATGACGTCGCCAACTTTTGGGCTTGATACTTCCGGGACGCATGCCCTTGCCTCATGTCTGTCATTTGTCGAATATGCATCCGTGCGGCTGTTTGTAGGGCATTTTGATGGCATATAATGATTTGCCTTCCTCAACCCCACAGATAACCTTTCGGACAGATACGGAACGCGACAGCTACAAACCACACGAAACGCTGGAGCAAAGCTGTCACGCCGAATTCTTAAGGGATCGCCCATAAATTACCTTCGTGAGTTTTTACAGTAAAATCTTAGTCCTCTAGGTGGCATCAAAAAGGCTGCAGACATAGTGTCTACATACTTATTCTCTTACATTGGACACCGTTACAGGATTTATCCTAGTGCGGAACTATTAATTTGCTGAGCTTCTGTATGCCAGGCACATCAACTTAATCACAACGCCTCACGTAATTAATGGACGCCCCCTAATACGTAGGGGCTAAGTTGTGGAACACGCTGCCACCATCTGTGTTACCTGACACGTGCAATTTAGGGTTGTTGAAATGAAGGGTAAATAGGTATATTTTAGGCTAATGTTCTCCATCTTCAGCGCTGTTAGCGCCTTCCATCAGACGCCGCTGTGGCAAGCCTATTATTAATCATAAACAGACTAACCAAAGTTTACAAGAATGATGTTTATGACTTTTAAACTATGGCAATCGGTGTATTTCTTTCGCTCGCGTTTTTTTGCCGTCAGTACCACGTAGTACCAGCGTGTCGTGTAACAGAAACGTGTCATTCATGCCTATGTAATGTGAGCGAGTTACCCGGTCGGCAGTCATAACCCTAAATATATCTATACTAATAATATAATTTAAAGAGTTTGTTTGTATGTTTGAACGCGCTACACTCAGGAACTACTGATCACAAATGAACAACTATTACTGTGTTTAATAGTATATTTATTGTGGATTATTATTAATATAATTAGTAATCCGTGCCGGGACATTATTCTTGCAAAATATATCATAGATCAATCAAAAGTATATTTTGTCATATGCCAACGAATATTGTAGCAATCTGTTAGGGGAAAATATATCATAATGCGTTCAGCCTACGCAATACCACGACGCTACGACTAATAGGACCGGAGTTGCTAGTCTAGTATATTTTTAAAATACACTTAAAACTTCTTAATTAACTGTCTTTATTTGTATTTGTAGAATGTAATCTTCGGAAATGTTGATTCGGTTATGATATATTTTTCCCTAACAGATTGCTACAATATTCATTGGCATATGACAAAATATACTTTTAATTGATCTATGATATATTTTGCAAGAGTAATGTCCTGGCACAAATTACTAATTATATTAATAATAATCTCGTTCTAGCCAAATTTCGGCTGCTGCCTACAGCGCCCATCTCTACTGCGAATAGCTAGTTATGCAGGTCATATTATAGTACACAAATGTGGGCGCAAACTCTTTTGCGCCTTCTATTGCGATGGTATGACAATCCGACACTAACCGAGAGAGAGAACAGGCACAGGACTGGTGCTCCAGGGTCCCTCGGAGAGCATCCTAAGCTAAAGTAACAACCACCAACCACAACGGGACCACAATTCCGGACTGGTATTACAAATAAAAAAAAGAATTGCATACCACTACGATTACTAAATAGTTACTGTCTCGGACACTCGGACAGCACGAAACATTTGTAGCAGCCTGTGACGTCACATCTCAGTCATCAGTGTTGAATATTATCCTTGTCATGTACATCATCACCTCACGTTCGGCATGCCAGCGGATCCCGGTACATGCTATCGTATCAATGTTATCAATACGAAAGTTCCTATGTAGTAGGTACTTGCGTTTGTTAATGTTTCATACATAAACGTCTGAACGGATGTGGCTGAAATTTGACACAGAACTTGAATATCATAAAAAAATGCTTATTATAATCTGCATGCAAACTGAAGGCTCAGTTTTAGAAAAGAGATCCGCGTGTGTACTCGTATGGCACGACTAGTCTTAAAATGTGAAAATTATACTCAAAAACTTCTTAGTTAATTTAGTAGAAATTTGACACAAATGCCAATTATAATCTGCATGCAGAGTCATGATAATTCTTTACCTGTCTTGCTATAAATATTGTATCAAGGAAAAAAAATGTTATAATTGCAAATAACATTTATTATTTTTACAGTGTGTTAGTTTAAAACAAATACAAAACGATTAAAAATATAAAAAGCTTATTTGAAGTGGTCTCCATTGGCTGCAACAGCGTCCTTTAGACGTTAAGGTCAGTTATTAATAGAAGCACTCACTCTTCTAATGGGGAAATTCTTCGTAAATATTGTTTGAGGAACTCCAAATTATCATAGCTTTTAGAGCGAGCTGTACTCTCTACAACTGACTGTAACACATAATCCAGCGGAATCAGATCGGGACTAGACGACGGCCAGTCATCAGCTCTGATGGAAGTCCGAAACGTTCGCTTTCTACCATGACTGCGTGGACCGAGCTTTATGAGTCGGCGCCGAGTCTTGCTGGAAGGTCTATACTTGGCTATTGAACACGATGTCATTAAGGGGCTTAACTACCTTCTCCTTCCTTAGATCTTTGAGCATAAATGTCGGTACGTGTTTCGCTTTGACCACCATATTCATCTATAACTTATCTTTTAAGATATGACCAGTGCGCCTCTTATAGGCTGCAAGTCCTAAGACATCTTTTAAAATACGCGACATGGTTCTAGGTTCTATCTCCATTTCCCGAGATAAAATCTTTTGCTTTCAATTTCAATTGAATTCTTTCCCTTACTGCTTTGATCACCTTTTTTCGTATGAACACTACGTGGACGGCCAGATCTTTCTTTGTTACAAACAGAGGAAGTCTCACCGTACCTACTAATAGCCCGGTACACAAACATTTGACAAATAACAAGTTTATAGAGTTTTAAAAGTTGCATTTTGCTCCACACCTCTTTGTGTAATGCGATCATAACGATTCTGTTCCTTTATCACTCCACTCCATTTTAATATCGCAAAATATTGTACAATGTAGTGGCGCCAAAGTGAGAAAACACGATTAACAATTGTGTAAAAATGACAGATTACAAATTCAAGTGTAAAATTCTTTTATTTTTCATTGTAACAGTATTTATGGCCAGACTAAATATATCCTGAAAAAATAAGTTCCCTTGGTGTGGATTTTACAAACCCCGTAGTATAGTTGACAATTTACGACACTATGAAATGGGCGAGAGGTACCTCCCCTCTGGCCGGCCCAATTTGGCTCCAGTGCAACATGGCACTACTCACAGTTGCTCGTATGGTATCAGCGGTGTTCGAGTATTATCCAAAGTGTCGTGTGTATTGATGTGCGCGGGGCGGCGCGTCGGCTTCCGACGGGATATTTATAGAGGCGCCGAGACGTGGCGTGTCGGCCTCACAGCATCTCTCCCGTTAATTGACTTACTTGCGCCGCATTTTTGTCGACGTGGCCGCTCAGAAGCCAAAGCCACATACACCATCCGCCACATAAACACTGACACCTTCACTGAGTAACGTAGTTCGATTCATGCGACAGGTTAGAAGTCGAAGTGGTGATGGATAAAGATGATATAATCACATTATTCTTATTACAATCCCATTTTTATGGTTCTGTATCTTAATAGTAATCCTTGTGCAAGGGCTGGAGAATCGCGGCTCAGGTGGAGTGTCAAGCCAAAACAATAGTATCCAGTACATGTGTAATGACCCCGTTTCATTTGAAATTTCAAGAAGTATGTAATTATTGAAGTGTTAAGTTTACGCGAATGTTACAATAAAACTACTTTTTCAGATTTTATCGCGGTTTATTTGATTATTTAACTATGACCAGTGGACATCTGTCGTCCCAGCCCACCAGTGAACATGGTAAAGCTTCTGAAACGTCGGGCTAGTTGTTATAATAACTATGTAATTAGTAGATCCTACATTTTATCCGAAATAATATGAATCCACTCCCGCCTAATAGCATCACTTTGATGTCTGTCTGGATGTACGTGTGTCAGAGGTCCATAAAGGCAAACGACAATATAATACTTGGCAGATTAAAAACAAGATTCCGAAATTTGGTATTATTTCTAGTTAAACCATATAGAAAAAAATATAAGAAAATTATATTTGGGGTTCATTTAATACAAAATGAGTACATAGGCGCGCAAAATATGTAATTGTTGGTCCACTTTTATAACTGCCGACTAATGGGTACGAAACCCTCGCTGTCCGAATCGCACTTGATCGTTTTTATTCGAGATTCGCCCACCACACATTTCCAGCGCTGCCGCTTCTGTCCTCATGGCTGATAGCGGACTCACTTAGGCAGTACTAACATGTCCCAATAGTCAGATTAACTCTGAATTACCCAAAGACCATAATTGTCCTTTCAATGATATGATAATCAAGTATGAAAAAGTGACTTTTAGGGTTCCGTACACAAAGGTTAAAAACTATCTGCCTGTCTGTCTCACCAGGCTATAATCTCGTGAACCGTATGACACACTTGAATTTTTCACAGATTACGTATGTGTGTTGCCGCTACAACACCAAAAAGGTACTAGAAACTTGAACGGAACCATCAGTATATGAGTCGGACTCCCAGTTTTACAATGATGTGTTCTGATTGCTCAAATCCAACTAATGTTATGAACTGCTCAATGGATTTGGATGTATTTTCGCACAAATATATACAACAGTCTGAACAATATCTAAATAATATGTAAGTATGTATATAAAGGATAGTTTTCTCCAGAAAAAAAGTTTCAGTACAGCTAGAAAGTAACAAATACATTTGGGTCGGTAGGCGCGCTTCTGTGATCGGCACGATTTGCTCTAAAAATATGGGTGTAATTCTATAGCTCGTAAAATGGTAGTAGTGTTACAGAATTCTACATAAGCAGTAAAATTTTGTTGCCAAAATTGTGAATTAATGATCTTATCTGCGTCATTGAGGTTGTCTTTGGATTTATTGCTTCTTGTATTAAAGTGGTACATTCTTAGTATTCTACTAAACAAAAACAAAGGCTATGCAAAGAAGTGAGCGGTTCTTAAGATACAAACCTTCAAAAGTTCAGTGATACAGTAACTACTCATATCTAGTCTCTCAGTACAATAACTGTGACATACGGATGACAGACAATACGATGGAATTATAAAAATTTCGTTTCTTGCCATTGGCTACGAAACTTTAAAAAGTGATTTAACTGTAACGTCAAGTGCAAGACAATTTTTCTAATAGTTTTTGAGTGTGTATGGCTTCAAGAAAGGGGCTTATTCAACTCTGAAAGGCCGGCGATACTTCTACGAGACCACTTGTGATGCGGATGTCTGTGGGTGTTTGTCGCTGACTATCGCGAGACCCCACCGCTCGTTTGCAACTTATGCTCAATAATATACCCAAGAGCACAAAAGTAATAGTATTCCTTGTCGAATTACGTCTACGCCAGCCCATACCTATACAGTAAACGCGAGGTTTATGACTGCAACCGCATAACGTTCAGACGCGAGCTCAATGGGGAATGAGTACAACGACAAATCCTTACTCCGAACTGCTAACAGAGTCCGCCTCGGTAATAAGTCCTCGCAGGTTATAAGGCCGCACACGCTTCGTGCGTTCAACGTGTGTACAAACTATTGGGCACAAGATGTATGGATACAATTTTTGTATGCGTTAAAAAAAGATCTCGGGCGAAGGGGGCCTGATAACTTGCATATGGACTTGGCCGACGATGCAATCAATGATGGTACATACATTTGTGATCGGAATATAACATAATCAATTATTACAATAAAACTACCTTTACGGATTTTACTAGACTCAGTCCACTCGTGACCATGGTTGCTGTAAAACATCTGAGACGTCGGGCTAGACAAAAAAAATTAAATAGACCGCAATACAATCCATAAAAGTAGTTCTATTGTAATGAGTAACATTCGCAAAACTTGAGGCATCAATACATAATCAATTAATTCTGTGGTTGGAAACTACGACTATAACACGTGGAGCCAGTATAAGTTTTTCCTGTAGCAATAATGTTTATATAATGTATGATGTATATATACATATAACACTTACACGCATCAAGCTGGCACTTTCATTTAATTAATGTCTGTGCATAGTGGATGTAGGGTATTGTGTGGAAATTCACATTGAAATTACTGAAAAATGTATATTTTTTGCAATAGACATTCATTTGTAGTAATTTTTTTTAGACTGCCCTATACAGACGGAAGTGTCCAGCGAAGCTTCTTCTTTCTACGAGCACAGGACAAGTCGCATGACGACATAATTCATCATTAACCTATTACTTTTACATACATGCTTTTTTATAGCAAATGGGGGCAAATGAGCAATCGGAGCCTTTCCATGACTCCCGACGCCCATGTCCATTTGCGTGATGGTTACGCAGACGCGTTGCCCTCCAATCACCCCCCCCCCATGGGTCACTATGGTCTACTCATAAACCGCATGAAACGCGACAGCGCTGTCATTTTACGCCGGTATCAAGAGAGCCCGAGGTACTTCCGGTCGTGCCGACCCAATTCTGTTGCGTAGGAGGGCGTAGTGTCATCCACCAACCATGGCACTACCTCCTCCTATGCCGCATGGCACTACCTCTTCCTACTACATATAGAGATGCATTCAGAAAAGCGTTTCTATTACAAATTCTTGTATCCAATTATCTAATTTTCAAACCTTAATTTAAATGTTAACCAATTACATTCCATTTCGATACAATTCTTAGATCCATCTAGCTAGAAGTGGATTTCTGGAAGACTATGTAAAAACTCTGGCAAGCCATATATGGCAATACATATCTTCGTGTTACGGCCGTCCTTTACCTTTTATGGTCATTATACCCTGTGTGTGTTCTGACTCCGATTGCTCAAAATATCGTCTGTAATATTCAAGCAGTTTTTTATGATTATGCAAGATAAATATATGCAAGATAAAATAGTTGTGAGTCTTGGCTGATACGCTTACGTTTTGGCTGTTAGTTTAGCAACTGTTACTAAGTGCTCCAATTGTATCTATTAGTACTTTTTTATTGTCGAAGTAATCTATCGCTTCTGTGGTGTGACGGTGCGGGTGTCGCCTGTAAAGACCGTTAGCCGCGTGGGGTCCTGGGTTCGATCCCCAGGTCGGGTACTGTTATGAAATGTTTCTCAGATTATTCTGAGCACGCATTACATTATCCGGGATTGGAATGTGCCCGAAGTGGCCATAGGCTTGTCACCTATGACATCATTGTCTCAGTACATTGGCTAATCGTGGATGTTCTAGTATATCTACTAGACTTAGGAGTTGTGGATGTACTAGCACACCTCTGCCTACCTCTTCGGAGATAACAGGCGTGACAGACTTTTTATTCTCGAAGTAACGTACCAACGAGCAATATTAATCAAAGTTTGTGGGAGACCCGAACTACTGAGGCTAAAATTTATAAAGCGCATTTAGAATTATTGTATCTGACTTATCTAACGAGCTAACCCAAATTTCATATTTATATTAAATATGTACTGCGAAACTTCTTTGAGTTTTAGCATAGTTAATCAAAGTTAATCTCGAGCGCAACGACAAACAAATGATAATAGTGAACGTTTAGTAGTTGTTTTGGTGTTGGTGATGACCTAAGTCACGTCCATATTAGCCAGGAGGGGATACCTACACGAAACTAGATTATTTTGCTATATAGCAAACGGGTAATCGTAGCCTTTGACCACAATAACCTCCAAAAAGGCTGTTATTGTCCATATTACACTTTGAAAAGGCAGACAACGAACGAGCCATCGGAAACACAAACCGCACGAAACGTGAACTTGCAGCTGTCATTTTAAGGCGGTATCACGTGAGCGACATGTCGTGCCCTATTGACTGCAATGCACTAATGCAGCTGTACCAAATTGCTTTTACGTTTGTGTTAACATAGGATTCATTACTACCTCATGTTAAAACGAAAAAATATGTCAAGTTGCTTTCTTTTCACCACAGTGTTGATTCACTTAGAGCTAGAGGCATAAAAAAATGTACATTCATTGACGAGACATACATTTTTCTGTCTTGTACAACATGTCTTCTTTAATTAGTCCCCGTGTTAAATGGCATAACGGTATAAAGTGAACACGTAATGGACGCCCGATGGCAGGACATTTCCATTAGGTAAATGAACACGCAACATCGGTGACATGCGTGATGTGGAATACACGAGCCGGTTTGTACTAGATAGTGACAGTGCTTTCAATCAAATTTTTGCTTTACTTTTAACTGCCACGTTACCAACTGAGCCAGCCGGTTGTCATCTAGGGTTCTTCATCGATCCGATTTATCTAGGGTTGCCACCCGTAACTTAAAATATAAAATAGTCCTCTTTTTTTATTAATGCGTACTCTTTAATCTACAACATTGACAAAGTACTAGCGTACTTTGTCAAAAATGTTCTAGTTAAGTTAAATGTTTTATGTTACTAACTCTTAAAAAGCACTTCTTTTTTTTTTACTACACGAAAATGCAGGAATGCTTTATTCATCCTTTAAAAACCTGACAAACCTAGATGGGCCTATTGTTACAAGAGACGAAGTCTTTAGAATCGGGCCAAATTTGAGATCAAAATAATTTGAGAATAAAACCGTTGTAAAAATAGGTGCCAAGGATGTTGAGAGCGTCAGCCGTCAATAGATGCGCGATCGCGTCGCCTTTTACTGTGGGTGGGCAGTGGGCACGACCTGCCTGTTCAGAACACCTATATTCATCAGTCTATATTCTATTGTTTCGGCTCGTCGCTTTATAATTTGTGACTAGCAAAAATATTGTATTTTGTACCTACGCATCATGAACTCGTGAAGTTCTGCCCCGACTGAGCTCAAATTTTAACATAATCTAAAACGCTTCGAGATATTATTTTATCTGTTAAAACATACTTATTTTTCTCATCGAATTCGGATGCCCTGATTGATGCTAACCCCTGCATGAATCTTACTAGAGAAAGCAAAAAATAGCAATTTAGAATTTTTATGACATCCGTCCTCTTCCCGAAGATCTTAACGATTTCTGGCAACGAGACACGAATTGCAACAGATGGCGGAAAAAGCAACCAAATAATAAGGAAATGCGAGGTGTGTGAAGAAAAGACACAAAAGAAAAGTGTTGAAACGGGAACAAGCCTGTAACCCACAGCTTACTGTACACTAGAACGAGAAATGGGACATTCTATTTCAATATCGCGGAATATCGGACCACTGTTGTTTGGGGACATATGACTCCCTCAGTAAAACACACAATACAGTTTCCCTGGTGCTCGCATCCAACCTGAACTATTTAATACATGAAAATCGTTTTCCCAACTAGTCGAAGGCAGGGCATTCCTCTTCCACAACTTGATTTCAACTCCTACTAAATACCACGTTTGTGTTTAAAAATCGGCGGACTGCAATGAAAAGAACATAAACCAAATTAGAAATCTGCATAATTAATCTTATAATTTTTAAAATGCAATACATTTTATTTTTAGACAACGGCGTAAGACGAAAACATCTAAAAATGCCTGCTTGTTTATACATTTCAACTATTTTTGTAAATCGGTCGTTTAAATGTAGGTCTTTTAAAAGTAAGCTTTATTATCCTATTTTAAGCCAATAAGTTCCTAAGTGTGATGTTAAAAATAAAGTATGTAAATATAAATAAACACTAGTTTGGTGTCAAACTTATTTTTAATTTTGGCGTTAGACCTTTGCCGTACGCTACTCCATTTTATAAATATCAAACCTAAGCGACAAACGAAAAGCCAGGTTGCTAGGCTACTGAAACTAATTATGTATGGGACAGACATAGAACTGATGCGATGCCCATCAGAGGACCAACAGGGGAATCGGTAAGGGAAGGCGACTTTAGCGGGCGCGCGTCTAGAGTCTAAGCTATCACACCAACTAGTGGATGAAACGTGACCTTTTCGGGTTGTAAAGTTAATTAGAGTTAGCAGTACTTAAAGTTTCTCTGTTGTCGCTCCTAAACTGTGGCCCGCACTATGTATAACGTTTAAATTGTACACTTGGGCGCGCAGTAGTATATTTAGTGTTGCTTCTACATTTCGTGCAATGTCCCTATTGTGGTTATTCGGCTTGTAACGAACGCTAAGAAGGCCCGATCACCCTAGTCGTTTCCTATTATGGCGGCACATCAGAAGAGGAGATTGTGTTATGATATACTAACACTTCATCTTCCCAAACATTGCCTCCAACTAGAACATTGTTGGCCACTGCCACCTAACGATTTTGTTATTGTGGATACTTCAATTCTCAGAGGTTTGCCAGTATAGGGCGTTCAAAATCGACAATATCACTGTTTACTACTACTTTTCAAACCAAAGTATTTTTCAACTTTTTTTTAAAAGTAGAAAGCTTTATTATTTCTCATACGTGATTCAGCGAAAATTAGCGTCGCAACTTCTTGAGATGTTCTCACCCTTCCTCCGCCTTGCATATTTAAATTCTCAACTGGAAAGCATAAAGAATATATAATGAGTAAACTAAATTCTGGGGCAGTCATAGTCGAATGCGTTTACGACCAGCCGTTTGTGACGCGCGCCTATTGTTATGGATGTTAGCATAACTAAATAGGACAGTAAACCCTCGGTATTTATTATTATGAGTTCTTTTTATTGGACACACGTCACAATTACCGGAAAAGTTAAATTGGTATATATGCAGATAAAGCTATTTTAACAGATTCTATGAATAGGAAGAGGCAGTGCCATGCTGCATAGAATGATCTTCTGCCATGCGTGGTGCATTATACATCACATCCTCCTATGCAACGGAATTGGGCCTGCACGACCGGGGTGGTCTCTCGTTCACATAATACCGCCGTAAAGTGACATCTATGTTGTCACTGATGTAGTGTCGTGCACCTTAGTGCCATGCTGCATAAGAGGAAGCCAGGCAGGCTTCCTCTTATGCAGCATGGCACTACCTCTTACAAGAATCTATTAACAGTTCGCCGTTAGAGTATTTTATGTTTATTTAAATAGGTAATTATGGCGGAAGTCTGTGCAGAGCAGCCGTCGGCATCATCTGCATAAATGAAACAGGGTCACGTTGACGACCTAGTGTAGTAGAATATTATCTACAATAATTTTAAAGCTGAGCAGTTTGTACGGTTGCCGCGCTAATTTCCGGATTTATTGGAGAGAGAAATATACCGCCTACGGCTGGAAGGAATGTCAGAGCTCCCTAAGATTTCGTAAACGAGAATTTTAAATATTCGTGTCCTCGAGTAGGGCGGCGCCGATAGGGCTGTCGCTCTATCGGCGCCAGACAGACAGAAATGTCACCGGAAGAGGTCTTAGTGGCCTTACCCAATCACCAAGATCTCCCGGTCGACATAAAAGAGCTAATTCGGACGGTAAATTCCCCACGGAAGACTACCGTGTAATCTTACGACACCTCGAATCAGAGGTTAAATCCCAAGTAAACGCTTACCGTCAAGAAAGATGGGAGCAGCTACTTTGCCATATTTCTCACTCGCACACGGAATTCTGATCTCTCACGCGGGCTCTTAAACAGAGAAGTGGCACGCCTTGCCCCCTCTTACTCGGTTACATCGTCTCCCTGCAATAGATGATGACGAAAAGCTGAACTATTGGCCGATACCTTAAAGGACCAGTGGACTCCAAGTATCTCCCATGTGGAAGAGGTCCATAGGGAAGTAGAGCACCACCTTTATCTGCCTCCAGAGGGCGATACTATACGACCGACGAACTCTGATGAATTTAGTGACCTCACTAAAATCCTTGCAACCTGACGGGCCGCGGGTCCGGACGGAATACCGAATAAAGTTCTAAAGAGCTTACCTCCTTTCTATGTGTGCAACATCAAACGCTCTACTGGTAGATTACGCATTCCCAGACTCATGGAAAGTATTCACAAGCTGGGTAAGCCCCGCAACGGACCCACAAGTTGTTGCCCCATAAGTTCCTTTGGCAAGAGTTATGGGAGAATACTTCTTCCTTAATACGCGCGAGTAGCGCACATTCAGGATGTCGCGAGCGCGTAAAATCTCTTTATGGATCAGCAACTCGCCTTCCGCGGAAAACACAGTTGCCCACTACAGGTACACCACGTCTCGGAATTTATACCTAGCGGTAAAAACGGTATAACCCAGGCCGACGTGCACAGTCTTTTTCAGGCAAATTTGTCCTAATAATCAAGGTCTGTCTAACAAACAGACAGTTCCGATACAGGGTAGAGGGTACGTTATCCACCGCCCGCCCCCACTGTTGCGGAGTTCTTTGGGACTCCATCCTCACGCTAACCCCATTAAAACCTCTACTCTACTAGCGACGTGCCCCGACATCCCAGCGTACAAGAGAGTAGAGCTGGCGATTTTCGAAGACGACACAGTATATATAGTTGTATAGTCGAGCCCGGACAGTCTCTCATATGTCGTATTGCCATATTGCAGTGTAGTATTTGCACACGCTGCCCCCTCGTACACAGTTATTTTGCAACGCGTGCAAAAAATTTCCTGCGAATTGCCACAGGATGTCCCTGGTACATCTTTTGAGCTTCCCAATGTCACGGGAAATTTAAAAAAACTCTCTAAAAAACACTTCGATCGAGCTGCCGCTCATCCTAGTCCTCTCCTCAGACATCTCACCTCTCATAATAAAGGAAACATGGTTATCTAAGACACACTTATTTATTTCTAAAATGATCGCGACACTATTACTATGGCAGTCTGCATACTTATGACATGGCCTAGGTTTGTGTGTTGAAATGTGTTTGGAAAATTGCTAATTATTTTTTCAGTGTTTGACATTTCTACTACGTAACATTGTGTGTTGTAACAGCAACTTCTGCAATTATGAAAGGACGCCTGTCGGGGCAGCTATGATTAAGATAAATTCTGATTATTCGTTTTGATATCGAATGCTGGCTGTCCTTAGGGACCGCCGATACCTATTTATAGCCATACGCAGGATTTAAAGAAGTCCGTTACCTGAAGGTACCGATTGGGTAGCGCCGTCTCCGCCGCCGTTACTCTCACAAACTGTAGGAAATAGTTCCTACATATCGGCGGTAGATGTAGAGATCCGAGAGGTATATCCCTGATCACCCTGTAGACTCGGTTCGTGCCTGGCGTTATCTTAAAATCACACCACGTTTCTTTCAACTGTAGCCGTATAGATTCCTTGTAATTGGTGGCAGTCATCCGTGGTTGGTACTGACATTCCAAATAAGCGTCATCGCCACATTTACACATTAATTACATAACATTTCCTTGTTTTTAATTAAGGAAATATTTATATGTATGTTCTAACTTCTAAGTAATGGCTTAGAATAAATTTATTTTGTACTAGCGATCCGCCGCGCATTTGCACGTGAATGACGCGGGGTCGTATTCCTATTTTCAGAAATAAAATGTATCCTCTGTCCTACCGCATAAACTCCTCTATCTTTCACTGAACACTACACCAAAGTCGCTCCACTCGTTCCAGAGATTAGTCGCAGACCGAACATTCAGTTTGGTTCGAGTTTCGGTGACAAAACGAGTTTTAGTTTCGGCCAATTGTTTACTTTTTTTTAATTAACACTTATAAGTAAATAGGTACGTATTTATACTAACCACTAAAGCAAGTCTTCGTTTAGTAAAATTAATATTTCATTTTTGTTTTTCGATTTAAACCACTCCTAAACATAAATCGAGAAATTCTATAATATATCCAAGGCACAAATAATTTTCTTCTTAATGTAGCGTTGTTATGTTAACTATTAAAAAGCATTTGAAGATAAAAACATTGAGAGGTATCAAATGACACGGGATGAAACAAAGTTGAAGGTGCTAGATAATTAGGCATACAGGTTTTGCTAGAGTAAGCCGCAGGCGTGTGCATATTTCTCTGTATGTCTCTCGATCTCTCATCATTGATAAAATCTCTACTTACCTAAATCCAACAGGAAGATCCGAACTTGTGCAGAAACTCTGTCAGGCTTTATTATTGATATTATTGTTATTGTTTATTATCTACAAAGGACCTGTACTGTACACTTGACGAAACAAGAATAATCGTAGCGACACTACACTATCCAAAGCAAAATAGAAAGATTAAACGAAAATAAGTGGCTCGCTTTCTATGAGATAGAGAGAGACAGACAGACAGACAAACAAACAGAGAAACATGCGCATGCTGCGCGGCTTGCTGCAAATACAGCAAAAAGTGTCGTGACAACTTTTCTGCTGATTTTTTTCCGTCTAGCCTCCTTCGCAACGCGACGCGCGATCAGGGACTTCGTTCCAAAAATATACAACAAATGTACACGACCAAAGTAAATCTTCTTTAGTTGTACGAAACACAACTGCCTATAATGAAAAGAAAGACTTTTTTTATTTCACGGCCGTCTGGCTCGGTTGGTAACATGGCGGTTAGTCCGCGTGTTACGCCAGAGGTTCGAACCCCGCCTTTGTCATGGATGTTTATATATGCACTGTATCTATTTTCTATAATAAAAATCTGAAATATATTTCCACTGTTCCAGTACCTGTAACATTAACCATGCGGTACTTTACACAGGACTAGGCCAACGTAGCGTGATAAGTCACAGATATATTACTATATTATATTATATTATATTATATTATATTATATTATATTATATTATATTATATTATATTATATTATAGGACGACAAACGAGAAGTCGAAGCCTTTTGATAACTACCAACGCCCATAAACCTCCGCATAATAATTTTAGTCCCCTCCTTTCCTAGTCCCCTCCAATGGGCCATAATTGTCGCACCTCTCTTTCTTGCTTATACAATAATATATGTTCGCTATATTCTATCTTTCTATGGCCACTAACTTATATCTCCTTCCCCTCGCGTCTGATCACTTTCGTAACGCTCACGTCACTCATTCACCAGCTTACTCCACATGTAAATTTATTATTATATTTTTGAAGTAAAACTTCCTTACACACGCCTTACTATATTTTAAGTTGCACCAATTTACATACGTATGCGAAGTTTGATTGAAATCTTTTCAGTAGTTTCGGTATCCATCACGGTACCATAGCATAAGATTTTTATATGTGTTAAAGATATAAACTGATATGTATTTTTTGTTATAGCCAAAATGGTGGTCGGCGAGAACAAACGTTCCACGAACATAATGGACGGCATAGAGAACACCGGGGACGTGCGGCTGCACGACCATCGGCTGCGGCTCAAACAGAGGTAACGTGTAACACGCTACTCGTGGCTTTTTTACTCGAGTTTACTCCATACGTGGGCGCAGTATGAAAAAAAGACGAGTAAAATTAACTTTGTCAATTGCGCTTTTTTAGATTTTTACTTGTTTTCTCTTTTTTTTTTCGTTTTATGTGCTAGTCATGAAATTATGCGTATCCTATATATTTTTCTGTTAAACGTGTATTCGCTTCGTGATCACACTATATAGTGATAAAAGAAGGCCAAATTAATTATTCTAATGATGTGAAACATCGATCGAACAGTCGAACATAACGCTTTACCATCGCGTTAAGTCACTTATACATCTGTCACTTCAGAATTTGGTCGTTCTTCAGGAGGAGAGCTGACACACGCGGTATCGATTCATAACGCAAAGGAGCACTTCCTCATCGAGCCTCTAGCTCCCCGCTGAAACACGCACCGCTCGGTTTACGGAGAGTAACCCGGCAGGTTCGCGGGTGTTGCTCTGGTTTCTGTGTCCCGTCTTGCTCACTACAAATTATTTACAACTTACTATTCTTCTCTTTTAGCAAACGATCTAACGAAATTAAAAGAAAGAGATTTTTAGAAGGAGTTGTGCTATGCTGCATTGCAGATGAATGGGGCCGGCACGACCGGGAAGTAAGTCTCGCTCACATGACGCCACCGTAAATTGACAACTACATTGTCGCGTTTGCATTGGGGGAAGAGACAACGCATCTGCAAGACGACAATGATGACAAATGCTAATATCTTTATAACGTTTTGAGTCTTTAATTCATAAAACCACAAATACAGGAAATATTTGTAGATTTCCTGGCCTCGTCCTTGACGAAGATGCACATGTCATGAAAGGATGTTTTTTGTAAACAATTATTTTTTTATCAATTAATTTAGATACTATACTATAAAATGAAAAATAAGTAGTTAAATAAATAATTTTGCTTGTTATGTTGTTGTTATTATGCTGTCTATATGGAGCCATGCTAAGTGTACTTAGTAAATACTCAAACGTATCCGCCGTCATATTTTATTAACAAGAAATATAATTTATCGTCCAGTAATTTATAGTTGGTAGCATTATTTATAGTTGAGTTTCGGGTACGAATTTAATGACATTTATCGTAAATTCAACGATTACACAGCTGCTGCTAACTGGAGAAATGTTTAGCCCTGTTTTTGCAATTGAACTGTTCAACAGTGTCTTATGTAATTCCATATTGTGATCCTTGTCTTCGCGAAATGCCATCCAATTCCATGAAGTCGCTTTGCGTTACAGAATAAGAAACATTTGTATCTTTCCACGACCGGCCACCGCAGGATAGTCGTGCATGTTGCGTCAGAGTCGGGTTCGAATCCCGCCCAGATCATGGATGTTTAATATATTATGTGTATGTATTTCTATAATAACATTTTTAAATATATTTCCGTTGTCTAGTACATGTAAGACAAGTCCTTACGGTACTAGGCATAGATCTAGGCTAACGTGGGATGATAAGTCCACAGACATTATTACAACTTTTGCAATTATCATATTAGTAGCAATTGCACAATGCTGCAAATACTGCATCTTCCTACGCGCTATCGAATTTATTATCATGAATCGGTATCGGAACAGTTAGCCAATGACCGCATTTTAGGGTTTCGATTTATGCACCTACGCTTACCTCGCGCCTGTCTGTGGGTGTAAAGGTTGGCGGTGACGTCACTCGGTGAATGTGATATTGCTGCATTGTAGCCGAAAGTGGCAAGCACGACAGAGGTTTTAGGAAGAGGTAGCGCCATGCTGCATGGCAGCAGAATTGGGCCGGCAAGACCGGAGAGGTATCTCTCGCTCACATAATACCGCCGTAAAGTGATATTCAGTGTTGCATTTTGTACGGTTTGTGAGTAGCCGGTGGCTCATCGGGTTGGGGGGTTAACGGATCAACGCATCGGCATAGTAATTATGTGGATGTTCATGGGCGTCGATAGTCGTAAAAAAGGTCTCAATTGCTCGTTTGCTCCAACTCTATAAAAAAAAGGTGGTATTATATGTCCTCTCTTTTTATGCCGGTCCTTTCCCAATGAGCATGTGAGACCGGCGTCGTGACAGTTATGTTACCGTGTTTCGTTCGGTATGTGTCTCTACACGCTACACAAATGTGCAGCCGCTAGTTGTGCGGATGTTTATGGGTGTCTATAGTCATCAAAATCCTTTGCGCTATAAAGAATCACAAGACGAAAATAATTCGAAATCGTTATTAGTAGGGGTTATTGTATATTATGTAGAGCACAGGCGCGGGATATAATTTTGCCGTTGTATTAGCATAATTGTGCCAATGCCAACTGATTTGTGATCTTTGAGCGACGGTAAAAATGTTTTTGAGTCCCCCTGTAATATATAAAAAAAGAAAATATAGTCTATATTTTAGTACTGAGGCGCTTGAAAATCTACAACATTGCGGATCTATCAAATTCGGATAACAAAATATAGGGACTAAATGGGACACCCCATTTGAGTCCTGTGTCCTACTCTTTGGTACTTTTTTTCATCTATAAATGTGTCTGTCTGGAATGTGCCAGGTCAAGACACTTCAACTTTTGCCACTTAGTGTATTTGTGTATGTTAAACACTTTATGTTAAGGCAATAAAGGCAAAGTTTGCTTTATGATTCACTGCAATTATCACTATTCACATAATGTGCGAAAGTTGTAAATCATCAAATATTAACCCTTCAAATTATATCGTCGTTTAACGCTCCGCCGTAAATGTCCATGCAGGCAAATGTATGTACTTAGTGATTTAGGCGTGGGTGCTATTTTTATTTACTGTGAGATACGGGTAAATGGAGATGTTGCGGTTACGTTACTCAGGGTATAAGACGTCCTTAAAATAGCAGGATATTTTGAAACAGGGCTGTCGCAACTGACTGAGAGTGTTTGTAAGGGATACGCATGCCTTATCCAAATTATCATTTAAAATGTTTATTTTAATATATATATACGGTCCTTGTTATTGAGTTGACCCAGGACACAAAGGAGATAATGTTATAGTTATACCCCTTTACAAGCACGATTATTGTTGGAGTTGTGAAAACAAAGTTTATTTAGAATAGCGGTTTTGATTGCCAAACGATAGGTTGCAGGGCCGCGCAAAATTTCAGGTGTTACAGGTGCTTATTGTCACTTTCCGTCTTCTTTTCTTATCCTAATTTAGACATATTTATTTCATTATCATCATTATCAGCCATTATCGGTCCAATGCTGGACATAGGCCTCCTTCGATGAACGCCAAGATCTCCTGCTACTCGCATCCATCGCGGACCGGCTAATGCACGGAGACATATTTACTTTACAATTATTAATTCTGTCACAATAATATCAATAATAAAAAAATGTAAAAGAATAAATAAATAAAATTAATAAAAAAAAGTCTTGTGACACTTTTTCGGTCCCTCTCCAATCCTGCTCACATGAATCGCACAATAAGGAACCCCGTTACAAAATTATTTATACTAAAATATAACAGTATCCGTGTGAAATGTAGAAAGAGCACAGCCGGTTTTATTTAAGATACTAACAGTGTGAAAATGATATTTTGCCATTGGCAAGCTCTGCGATCGACGCGTGCATCGTTTTCAAATAGAAATGTCCCTCAGACAGAATAGTATTCAAAAATATAAATGTTTTACAGCCTATAATGTAATTTATATTAACCGATAAGTAGGTACGCTAAAAGACGAACGTTATTTTTAGTGGCTCATGACCGTGACCTTAATGGGGGAGGCGACAGTGAGGTGGTAGAAACTATTGAGTTAGAAAGTTAGCAGAAGCGAAGACAGCTTGGGGTCAAGGCGACCCCGCGCGCCTAATTAACGGTTAGTACGGGAAGACAAGGTTTGCTGCTCTCCGTACACTAACGCTACATGCTGGCCTAGCGCCGACACCTATAGCGTAGAGAGTGACCTAGGGAGTTAGGGAGGGGAGTTTTGTTGAGGCACCTGTCCTAAAAGTATGTATCTTCATTATTATAACACATTTATTAACGCGCGCTTCCAGCCGTGTACCTCCGGTCCTATTTGTCGTTATGTAATTGTATGTAGGCTATAGCCTTCCTCGATAAATTGACTATTCAACATAATAAGAATTTTTCAATTTGAGTCAGTAGTACCTGATATCAGTGTGTTCAAACGAACAAACTCTTCAGCTTTATATTATTAGAATAGATTATAATCTATGAAAACGTTATAACGTTTTCATATAGTTTATATAGTGCAAGATTGAAAGCACCTCGCATGTTCTGTTACAGTTGAAATCATTATTCTATTAAGAGTCCCGTGCGTAATGTAATTTATCTGTAGATGAGATTTAGTGGCTGGCCTGAAACTTTATTTATGTAGAAGCCATACAAATATACATGAGTATGATTTATGTCTAGGCGACCCGGCATGCGTGTATAATGCATGAATTATTTTTCCTTTTTGTCGGCACGTACATGCATAGCCTTCTGTATTTTTATGGTGCTGCTATGGAAGTCAAAATAGTCTTTCACGAGAATTAACCGTCAACATAATGTAACCATAGATATCGAATAGGTTTCGGGAATAGCTCTTTGATTGCCGCATTCATCATATTCCAGCAAATTGTTGTTTCTTTAGTATCAGCCGGGACCTTTTGATGACTACCCACGTCCATAGACACCCATATATGTTTGACATTGACATACATATGTGTTGATCTCCTTCTCTCCTCTCCTCCAGTATGTCACATACCACACGAAACGCGACAATATAGCTGTCACTAGACGGTGTATCGCGTGTAAGATACAAGGGTGCAATCTTTAGCCAAACAAATCGCCAGGCTGACGTTTTTGACACCGACAACAACCTTTTTGACATCTGCCATATGTCATTGTACATACAATAAGGCGACACAACTAGCTCTGGAGTAGTGCACGTATTTTCGTATGATAGGTGTATTTTTTTCCGGTATGTTTACATCATGCGGGCCAGAAACGAAACGTCACCTTTCATCCAAATTCGTTATTTGAGTTTTACGTAAAACAATAACAAACTACACCTTCCTCGGGAATAGCTCTGTCCACAGGTGAAAACCGCATGAAGTTCGATAGATTTTAAGAAAAACGATCACATACACTTGCAGCTTTTTGGGGACTGTGTTTTATAAAAAGTATAAATAGATATTAACACAACAGAAGCAACCAATCGTTAGAAACAGAAATCTAACGAGGCTAATCCAACAATGGGTGAGCATGGGTTGAGGCAGAAAAAGAAGTAGAAGATAATATAAAGTGGGCAGTGCCATCTTTTTGAATTTTGCAATGTAGTATCAAAGATTCAAATATATTTTACTTAATAATAACATCAGCGTTGACGTATTATTGACGCACCTAATTGAGATGTAGTAGAACATTAAATGTGTGATGTTCGGCTCGTAGAGTGTACTGCGTACACTATTGTAGGAGGACATTACATGTCTGTTGAACGCTTCCTTTTTTTTTGTTGATGTGGGGAAACGCAGCTATGCGCCTTCACTGGCCCTGGGTGAGCTCCAGTGGTGTGCGGGGCTCGCGGCACATCATAGTGCCGAATACCCGCAAAAACCACCGCGAGTGCCATCAGTGCCGACTTTGGTGAGGTAACCCAGTACAACAAATCATCCAACCCCAACCCCACCAAATTTGGGAAAGTGCAATAGGGTGAGGTTCCCAACCTCGCCCCTTGCCCCGTGCGCAAAAGCGCCGTCTTTTGCTCTCTAGTCCCCTGTTCTTATAAGAGTGTTACAACGAGCGGCTCCCCCTCCTGCTGCCTCCTCGGTTAAATGGACTTCGTCCAAGGTGTCTGGGTTCACCCCAGGCTACTGAGCCCCACCGCCACGACAAGGCTTGAACCATGTTGAACGCCTCCTATATGGACATGTCTTAATATGCTTTGCTTTGGTTCCGTGGTATTACATCTACTATTGAATTCGGACGATGCTGCCTGATGGGGCAGTGTACTTTTTACCCAACAGCGTCCGAAGGGGGTAATGTTTATCGAGCTGATGTATGTATGTAGACGTCCCCTGCTACCGCATGGACGATTTGATGGATTTTAAACGTGTTAATGAGATTCATGTCTGTTTCGGTTATGGTCCTCTCCATGAGCGAACGTTTACGTCAGCTCCAAATAAAATGGCCTCCATTTTAAAAACCGCGCACGCGAGTTTCCCCCACGTCAGACTCGGGGGAGGAGGGACCTGACGGAGCCTCTGGCCGCATAGCTATTTTGAATATAATTAGCTATTGCAAATACTCTCATGTCGGAGGGACCTGACGGTGCCTCTGGCCGCATAGCTATTTTGAATATAATTAGCTATTGCAAATACTCTCATGTCGGGCTACACCTCTCTCAAATATATATGTGTAAATGTAAGTTATTATGAAATAAATTAAAAAAAAAAACATCTACGGGAGAGAAGAGGTTAATATCGTTTTGATCTCAAACCTAGTCTCGTCGCCCAACAAGCACACATATGAAGCTGTATTGGGCTTCTCTTCGTTTCCACAGCTTGAGTTCAGGTACTAAAAATGTACTTAACTTATTACTACTGGATACATAAAAATATTTGTTTTTACAGTAAAAATTACAATAGGCAGATATTGATGAAAATGTTTACAAGTAAAACTTAAGATGAGTCTTGTCACAAGCATATTTTTTAACTACGGTCCAAATCAGAACACGATAAAATTTCTCCAGCATAATAATTAATATCTTATCCAAAAACAAAATAAAGAATCCCCTTTTTATGCCATTAATTATATTATTAAATAATCATGTAATTTTTCCAAATAACATTTGTTTCTCTTTTACAGGTTTGACATAGTAAGGAAATTAGGACAAGGAACGTACGGTAAGGTGCAACTGGGCATCAACAAAAAGACAGGACAAGAAGTTGCGATCAAGACGATCAAGAAATGTAAAATAGAGACCGAGGCGGATCTCATACGCATCAGGAGAGAGGTGCAGATCATGTCTTCCGTCAGGCATCCCAACATAGTGCACATATATGAAGGTGAGCGCTGAGCAGATTTATGCGCTCGTAAATAATACTTCTATAACGTCTAGACTCTAGGTCATCCACGCACTTATATAACTTAAAGCTCCCGCAGACTATGGACTATTTATCAGTCGTTATTCGGTCCGTGCACGGGCCTTCGTTGTGTGTATAAAATCGTCAGTATATGCGCACTTGTACACTTCCTCAAACTGACGAAAGACCCGACCAAATAACGACGGATACATTGCTTGCAGTTTGTGTGATAACTCAGTTAATTACATTTAGCCGCGTAAAATCTAAGGAAACAAATGTATTCTATAATAACAAACATACGTACAAAATTTTGCATTTATAATAGTGACAGTAGGCCGGTGTAATTGCTATTTGTTTCCTGTGTATACAAGTTCAAAAGTAGGCTTCGTTTATGAAACGATAGTACAACACGAATCCGCTATGATGCTCGGAGCTCGTCGTCTAGCCTTGTTAAGGGACCTATACTCGATCTGCCCATATTTGGCCTCCGCTCAAGAATTACTGTTATAAATAGTTCATATGTGCAACACTAGACGAAGTTGACTTAGATGATAACGGTTAAGAAAACAGCTAAGCCACTAAGGCACCTCACACACACTCTCTCATCTTGATAGTCGAAGTTCCCAGTGCTGCAGTGTTTTCTGGTATTAAAGTACTACTACCTTTGGGTACTATTTTACCTTCGAACTATACGCGAGAACTCTAGTACTCACTTCATGCCAGGTTTGAAGCTGCAGACAATGCAACTTTGCTTCATAGTATGTATTGATTGAAGCAAATCGACTTTAGATAGTGTACGACA
>JAFELO010000963.1:571262-583225 GCA_017140195.1 Eumaeus atala
CAAGTCATAAGGCAGGGCACTAAGGTACCCGATATCACGCGACGAATAAGCTCGCTGAAGTGGCTATGTGCTGGTCACACACTCAGAACAACAGATGGCAGATGGGCCAGTAACGTTCTGGAGTGGAGGCCGCGTTTAGGAAACGAAGTGTTGGTCGATCGTTCACCAAGTGCGAAGACGATCGCCGTGCAGCAGCCGGTTCAGGATGGATGCGAGTAGCAGGAGATCGGTCGTCTTGGCGTTCATTGAGAGAGGCCTATGTCCAGCAGTGGATTGATAAGGGCTGATAATGATTATCATGATGTAGAACAGCTGTATTCTCGTATAGAATCGTTTTCTGAATTTTCTTTTTTGAGAAAGACTCAAATTTTAAGCTTAAGTAATGTAGCAATTCCAGCACAACACGTTGTAACATGCGATTTTATTTCTTCCAGTATTTGAAAATAGTGAAAAGATGATTCTTGTGATGGAGTACTGCTCTGGTGGAGAGCTCTACGACTATCTCAGTCAGAAAAAAGTATTAGAAGAGGATGAAGCTAGAAGGTTTGCACAAGTATATTGTAACATATTTTTAGTGTCGCCAAATCAGACTTGGAAGACCTGCAGTGGACGTCATCCGACTGATAATGTTGATACGTTTTTTTTGTTATTTTATGGCGGCCACAGCGGTTAGCCGCTCGTAACATGTATCGCTACCATTATTTTCATGGGATAAAAAGCACTTTTGTATTATTCCAGATTTTAGTCTATGTCCTTGCCAAATTTCTTTTAAATTCTAGTGTACCCTAGTCGGTTTTTTGTGTGACAGAACAACATACATAAGAACTTTCTCATCTATATGTCACAGTCGGATGACAACAAAACCAGAAAACAAACAGGTTTATACAACACGACTACGACATGTATATGTTAAAGGGAAAGACCACGCATTGATAAATTACGAAATCTCTACAAACTAGAAATTTGGCAGGTCCTTTTTGGGGTGCAGACACCCTCTAAGAACGAATTTTACGAAACTCCACCCCTAAGGATGCGTCTTTAGGTTTGCAGTAAGTATATTAGTTTTCTTCAAATATAGAAATAGGGGGGCAAACGAGCGATCGGTGCCTTTACACGACTACCGACGCCCATGAACATCCACATAATTACTATGCCGATGTGTTGCCCGGCGTCCTCCCGTCCCCCCAATTGGCCACAGGCTACTCACAAACTGCACGGAACGTGACACTGAAGAAGTCACTTTACGGCGGAGGTACCGCCCCGATCGTGCCGGTCCAATTCCGTTGGAATGCAGCATGGCACTACCTCTTGCTATATTCACATGAAATATTATTTAAAGACTTTCCTTGACACGTAAGCGCTAATAGGAATGAACTCTGCATATATCCCTACTATGACGTAAGACTCAAGTGACTCAAGGTTTATTTTGTTTGCAGGTTATTTCGCCAAATAGCGACAGCTGTATATTATTGCCATATACATAAAATTTGCCACAGAGATTTAAAATTAGAAAATGTATTATTAGATGATACGGGTAGTGCAAAGGTGAGATTTTCATTATATTCTACATAGTTTAGGTAGGTACAATGTAGCCCAAAAGATTTATAACTAAAAATATAGAGTCGGACTTGACAAGAGTAAAGACTTGTTTCACGGCTAATTGTTGACTAAGTAACTACCACATAATGGCTTTTAAATATTTACTAATAACTAACCGTAAGCAGTTAAATCTAAATTTGTAGTTATTTTGTCAATTAAGTGGTCTAATGGGATGAATGTGACTAAGATACCCTGAAACCGGCCCTCATTCGTTTTTTTATGTAAGTTATTACTAAAATAAAAATAAATAAGTTTATTTCCCTAAAGCTAACAAAAAGGTGAAAGTTAAATTATCTGGTCTTCTTCGAAAGTATATGAAAACTAACAGGAAATACAAATGACTCCATTGACTGAGTTATCAAAAGAGGCTTTGATATTGGTTATTTTTGACAATAGAAGATGATGATGCATATATACTATATCATCTGCCTTTCCAGCCTATTGCTGGACAGAAACCTCTTAATAAACACAAAAGCGATCGCCAGAAAAATCATCAATTCCGGATTCCATTATTCTTATATACCTAAGTATAATCGCTACTGACCCTCCACAGATAGCAGACTTCGGCCTGTCAAATGTGTTCAAGGAAACCTCGCTGCTGTCCACCTTTTGTGGGTCGCCGCTGTATGCGTCGCCGGAAATCGTCAAAGGAACGCCTTATATAGGACCCGAGGTATTGACTCATTACTTTCTAACGTGTCTTATACCATACGCCGTAACTTTACCGACGTGTGTGTTGGACATGTTGTACGATCTGCGGCTTACATTGACACCAATATCTAGTACCAACCGTTTTATTGATTCACTACTAATGTGTAAATTTTTTATAGCATAAGCGGGCACATGACGTTGGAAGTGATTTGATATATACGACGCACATGAGCATCTACCGGGAGATACCTCTCGCGCACATGATAGCGCGGTAAAATTGTGCTGTCCCCGGTGAACCATTGGGGGATGTGAAGGAGTGTAGTGCACCTTTTTTTTGTTGACGCGGGGAAACGCATTTACGCGCCTTACCGGCCCTGGGTGGGGTCCAGTGGTGTGTGGGGCTCGCGGCACTTTATAGTGATGGATACCATTAAAAACCACCTCGAGTGCCACCAGTGCCGCCTTTCGTGAGGTGCCCCGGAACAACAAATCATCAGGACACCTCCACGGCTAGTCAGCCTCCCAAGGGAAATATATAAACATTCATGACCTAAGCGAGATATGAACCCGTGACCTTTGGCGTAATACGCGGACTCACCGCCGTGTTATCAACTGAGCCATCCGGTGGTCAAAAAGGTGATGATGAACACTTTTGTTTCAGGTCGACTGCTGGTCTCTGGGGGTCCTACTGTACACTCTAGTCTATGGCGCGATGCCGTTCGATGGCTCCAACTTCAAACGTCTAGTCCGACAAATTAGCAATGGCGACTACTATGAACCTAAAAACCCATCAAGTATGTATCTGTATTGACGCCAAATTACCCAATTGTATACGATAATTTTTTACACATAAAATTATTTTTCCATACCAGCGTTTTTGTCACATACAATTGATTTCTTGTAAGATCAAATAAATAGATGAAAATGTCAAAACTGTGTACACTCCAGAATAACTGGGGTAAACTTGTATAGTCAACCTAGATACATCCAGACGTCTGTATCTACGTTGACTACGTGGCGCTTATCTGAAAAACTCGCCTTAATCGTCGTAAAAGCAATAAAAATTATACGTGCGGGCTTTAAGACGGGACTAAAGTAAAAATTCTTTAGTTGTATGGAAATTAACTGTTGAGAGAAATACAGAAAGAAAATGTCCACTCGTACTCCTCGTACTTATATCTCACTCTCAACTTCCGTTGGCCACGTTTTCGTAACGCTCTCATCACGCATTCACCAGCTTCCTACACCCCAAGTCAAAAATAATAAGAAAGTTGATATAATGTGTGTTTTGTGGTTTGCAGCCGCGTCACCGCTCATCCGGGACATGCTCACAGTGGACCCTCTGAAGCGAGCTGACATCGCGTACATCTGTGACCACTCGTGAGTGTCCAATTTTAAGAAAACACGTCTGGTACATCCTTTTTGTATAGTACTAACGACGCACCTGGACTTCCACATAATTGATATTCAGAGGTTCCCCTCCTGTATTCTAATGGGTCAACGGTAACACAGAAACCAGTCTTATTTGGCTGCAATGCAGCATGGCACAATTTATTATAAAATAAACATTGTCCAGGTGGGTGAATGCAGGCTACGAGGCGTCGTGCCTGGAGGTGGCGGAGGCGCTGGCGGCCGAGACCCCGGTGCGGCTCGACCTGCTGCTGTCGCTGGCGCCCGCCGCGCCCTCGCACTCCAACAGCGTGCTCGTACCCGAGCAGGTAACTGATAAAGCCGGGTACTCATTACGCAACATTTGAAAATAAACAGTGTTTATAAAGAGTTTCATGATGTTGCAACACACCATCAATAATTGCGTAGAAAATATAGACTATATAATATGGTATATTTTGGGACAGCCTGTGAAAGAGAAAACTTTTTTAAACAGTTTATTTGTACAAACAAACAGAGAATAGCGCGTAAACACGCACTAATCTCTGGAACTACAGATCGGATTTAAAATAATATTTTTGTGTATGCGAGCTACATTAATGAGGAAGGCTAATAACATTATGACGCTACGGCCTAAATGACCGGAGCTACACGTTTGAAGCCGCCTGATGCTGCGGTAACTTGTACACTGAAACTTACCTCGGTAAGCGCTATATCCATGGTCGAAAACCCTATGAACATCCCATTCGGTAAATCCTTTTAGTACATTTTGGAAAAATCTATAACGTAATAATAAACAGCTTTTGTCTTTGTTTTATAATAAGTATAGATAATTCGTAGCGCTGCATACAACCGCGTATTCATTAGCCAACATTTTTTTTTCATAAGCACTGTTTATCAGTAAGTAGCGTTTCATGATGGTTTCACAATTTCTGTCAATAATAAATAAAGAAAAGCGACGAAACATCCTTTAAAGAACATGTTCGCGTGCTTCCCACTTGGAGTGATGATAAAGGCGAAATATTTATTTTATAGAAAAAACGACCATTTGTGTTACAAACCGGGCTTACAAACAAAAGTCAACAGGTGCCTGTCCACACTTGTTGCGAGAGCTTTTAACTACTTCATCGGTATTCTGGCACCATTTGACTACTGTGGAGACTGTTTCGAAACAGTTTTTACAGTAAACGTTTTTATAAACAGGTTGTCAACAAATGTTGCCTAATGAATAAGCGGCTCTATGCGGCGCCAGAAACATGTGCAACTATCGATTTGATAATAATTTTAAGTTTTCTCTTTCATTGTTTTTTGTTTACTGTATATTATTTGAAAGTTGTTGGCTTTCACACATTGTTACAATGACGTATCAACGTTAATTGGAATTAGTAAGTCTTGTCGCTCCGAGGCGTGAGGGGCCCGTAATAAATCGGCCGTGTAATGTGGTGACAGAACACTTCAATAAGCTACATCGCTTATTTACAAATAGCGCATTTTATTAGATAACTCTGTTGGTTTCCGGTAGTTGATTGGAGGGGGAGATTGAAGGAGGGCAACGCGGACATGCGTTATGTTGATAGGCGTCGGTAGTCACCATACAGTTACGATTGCTCATTTGTTCCCCTATACATACAAGCATATACTATAAGCAGAATAAAACTTATACTGATTTATATGGAAAACGTCAATTGCACATAGTCCCTTTATATTTATCTTTGTTAAGGTTTTAGTATAATATCGCGTATGTAACTTTCTATATGTTCACTTCAGAGTGAGCTGGGCCCCGAAGAGAGCGGCGCCGACCTCACCAGCTCCGCGTCCATGCCGGTGGAGCCGAGCAACTCGGCCGAGAAGAGGATATTGGAACTAGTCGCAGGTGACTGCTACTGTTACTGACTGTTTTCAGCTACACGTTCTATCTGGCTCTACTGCTACTCACTGTTTTCAGCTACAGGTTCTATCTTGCTCTACTGCTACTCACTGTTTTAAAGCTACAAGTTCTATCTAGCTCTATTGCTACTAACTGTTTTCAGCTACAAGTTGTATCCTTTTCTGCCGCTACTAATTTATGTATGTATTTAACACGTGAGACAGACTGGTCCAAAGGTTGTGTATTTTTGTTAAGTTAGTTGTTAAGTTAAGATTATTCTTTACAACAATGGCTTGTTGTAATTGAGCCAAACAATACGCGTTCTGTTACTGTTGTGCATAACTGAGAAGAAAAACATATTCACGAATTCACCACTTCCAACTGGTGAACAAGTTCTACAATCTTTTCCAGACCTGAACTGCTCGTATGAGGGACCGACTCCCCTATGTGACAGCTGTTTTAACTATTATTATGACGGCCAGAGGGACCGAGAGGTCCCTCCTCTCCTGTGTCTGACGTGCGGAGCTAATATTTTAATATAATTTGCATTATATTTTAATTAAATAAAAAAATACGCACTCTATGACACGCACACAATGCGTGAACTCACGTAATACACATAAGTGACAATGTCATTTCGTTTTCATTTAAGTATGCGCACAAAGATTTTACTTAAATAGAACAGTTAATATAACGATGTTTACGTTTTAGAGGGTGGTGAAGACGCGATCAAACCGTCGCCGACGCGCACGCTTGTGACGGCCGGCGACAACAAGCGCAAGCTCGACGCCGCCATGTCCAACAGCGGTCTCTTCCGCAAGAAGGAGCGCGTGGCCAGGTACCGCCACACCTGACTTATACTCTCGTCGCAAACGAACATTCGGAGCCTTCTGGTGACTACCGACGCCCATAGACATCCGCGTAGTGATCATGCAGACATGATACCCGCCTTCTACCTGCCCTGCCCACTGGAAAGTCACACTCCGCACCAAACGTGTACAATATCGTACGCTACCACCATTTTTTTGTTTTTTTTTTTGTTGACGCGTGGAAACGCATTTACCGGCCCTGGGTGGGGTCCAATGGTGTGTGGGGCTCGCGGCATATTAATGTGCCGAGTACCCACAAAAACCGCTAATGCCGCCTTTCATGAGGTGCCCCGGTACAACAAATCATCAGGGCAACTCAAACGGCTAGTCAGTCATTTAAGGGACCGACACCTCCTCCCCTGAAGGGTTGCCCCGCACCAGAGGACAACCCCGCCTACCTTGGGACAGTCTAACGGGGTGAGGTTCCCATCCTCGCCCCTTGCCTCGTGCGCAAAAGCTCCTTCTCCTGTTGCTCTTTTGTCCCCTCATCTTAAAAGAAGGTTGCAAAGAGCATCCCCTTGGTTCAATTGGCTTCGTCTAGGTTCATCCCAGGCTCCTGAGCCCAACCGCCACGTCAAGGCTTGAACCATGGTGGGGATCGTGTGCTATATCACCTGCTCAAAAAACTGTATGTATGTTGGCTGTACACAGCGCTGCCAGCGTGCCGCCGCTGTCGCCAGCGCTGCCCGAGGAGGACGCCAAATGGGACTCGCAGCCGGACGACGAGTACGCTGAAGCGGTGAGTACGCACTGCTGACGATATATAAGATATAGACAAAATGACACGAAAACGACCTCACAGCTTAACATTAGAAATGTCGAAGATTTAAACCCCTCTTGAAATACCGTCGCGTCAAAGTTGTTCCTTTCAATCTAATACTCACCGCGGTTATTCATTACGCACAGCTAAAACCAACTCTCTATTAAACACGATCCCCGCAACTTCACGGAGCATTCACTGTACTATGTCGAAATATTCCTTCAAGAAATGAGACAAAAATGACCCAGCTGCGGTTCTAGGTAAACCGTATTTTTCTAATAAGAGGACAACTTCGGCTTGCAGAATCTTCTGACTGCAAAAGTATTTGATTAAATTTCTGTGTTACTCGCAAATTGGAAGTCAATTGTATATTGAACAAAGATATTCGATAAGTGGAATTCCAAATTCCGTCGTTCGGCAATGTAAAAATATATTGACCAAAGAAGGACAAAGAATATCGGCTGGTATTGAATCAATAATATGTTTTCCATTTACCATACCGATTCATAAACTCTGCTGGATACAACGAGACAATTTTATTACTCTAAAGAGCGACGGTGCTTTAGCTTTACATTTTATTTTAATCTGTACAAACAATTTAGCAATTTTACACGTCGATTGGAAATCTACATAAATCATTTGTGGAGATTTTTGATTTATTTTGTCATTTTCTAAGCAAGTAATGTTCTTATGTAATAGGAAGCTCAGCCAACGTTGAAGTCATCTGCTACCATTACAATCGCGCCGTCGCCCGCGCCGCCCGAACCACCAAAGGAACCAGAGACAAAAGAGGAGCTCATAGTAGAGAAACCAAAAGAAACGCAAAAACCAAAGTTTGTGATCAAAAAGAAAATGTCTCCGACGAAATCGGAAGAAAAACTGTCGCCGGAGAAACAAGAGACTCCCAAGGTATTTACTTCATTATATATAATACATTATATTTCTCCTCATATTTTTTCCATATCGCACCCCATATATCCTTTCTTGAAGAGTAAACTAAAAGTGTTAATGCATTCTTTATATTTATAGTTATCGTTAAAAGGTTTCATTTATAGTTGATATGGATACTTATGTGCGTTGTTATAATGAGTTAACTCATCATGTCTGATATGAACAACAGCCGGAAGACAGCAATACCGGCGTGTCGAGCGCGGCCGACAGGCTCACATCGCTGTCTCTCGCGCAGCCCAGCAGCGCAACCGCCAGCGCAACCGCCAGCGCAACCGCCAGCGCACCCGCCTGCGCACCCACCGTCACACCTGCCAGCGCACCCACCGTCACACCCGCCAGCGCAACTGTCAGTGCACCCGCCAAACCCAAGAAACTATCTATTGGTAAGTATGAAAAAGTCGTCCTAGCCGAATTAGTCGGCTATCTTCGGTTTTTCTTCGGTGGCATATTAGAGGTAAAGAAGAAATTAGGGAAATCGTCTGCATGACAATTGTGCGGGACGTCTCTATGCAGATATTTTCTTCTATATCTGAAACAGTTATTTATATAGGTATATATGTTACTCCACTCCAGCGGTCGCGTCCAAGTTTGATTCGCTGTTACATTACAATTTCGTTCTTTCTCTCGACAGGGGGTCACGTGGGCAACTTCAAGGAACAGTTCGAGAGGCGAGCCTCGCTGACCACGCCGCCGGAGGTCAAGCGCAATATATCCAAACCGGGTGAGCGAGTTGTGCTGCTGTACTGATATAATGCTGTGCTACTGCACTCCCGCAGTACTGTACTGCTGTACGTAATAAGGTCATGTGCGACTGATACCTAAGTGAGTTCAGATAAACCCTGATGATGATGGTGTCCATCTCCTAATAGGAGAAGGACACCATCATCCATACAGTATTAAATATATTAACAAATGTAATAATCAAAAGGATTAATTACTGTTAAGTTAATTTTTCGTAATGACGCCCAACAATTATTTTATACCTAAACTATCAATTTGGGTAGCTTCCTTCATTAACATATTATTATATTAATATCGCATAATCTTCAGGATAAACTGTGCTCTACCCGTTACCAGAGTTCCTTTACTTGTAGTGGTAATGATTTAGCTATTAATTATGCAATAATAATATAGCGTGTGGTATATTGCAGTGATATCGAAGATTGCCAAACCGAAGGCTCAGAGCGAGGACCGCGAGCTGGCGGCCAAGTCTCCCGACAACGGCACCGTGAGGCTCCAGCAGATCGGCATCGAACCCTCACCGGTAACTTATTTATACTATATAACTCGTTTTCTCTATCTCTTTCTCTCTTAGGTATTATTTCCACCTGATTGAGGGTCTGCTTTCCTTGTTCTTCATAATGGAATTTACACCATTCGTCGTGTCGTCACCGACAACATTGCAAGCGCTCATATCTTTATTATATATGATATGGTATCCGTCCACAACTCGCTCACGCACAACAAACAAACTGGCTCGCTGTTTCTACTACTTACTTGTATAGTTATTACATATAATAATAATAATAAAATTTTATTATTCCGTTAGTAAAGACACTTTTTTATGCTGATATTTAACACGCAGACGCCAGTAGGGGATAGCCGTCGTATGGAGGGCGGCGTGAAGAAGACGGAGAGCGAACCCGCCAACTCCAGCACCGCCGTCGACCCCTCCGTGTTGCTGCAGGACGCTAGGAGGTATTACTCCATTACTTATTCTTTTTATTATGTAGGGTTTAGTCTATGGATACGATCCATATTATTTGCAAACACCACAGCCATAGCTGAGTAGCGTAAAATCTAGGTCATGGGAACCATTTGTTTTTTTTCCTTATGAAAAACGGCTTGTTACAGGGAACGCCCTTGTATTCAATTTTCACTACCGTTATGTAGTACTTTAGAGTCTCGTTGTACATGTGGTAGGCGTTTAATGAAATGCGAAAGAACCATGTTGATAACAAATGCTTCCTGTGTGGCAGGAGTCTGCAGAACTCGATGGCGAAGCTGGTGGAGGAGCGCGGGGAGGACACGCGCCGCCGCGCCGCGCGCGACATCATCTCCTCCGCAATACGCACCGGTACAGTGTCACCACAGTTTGTCTTATGAACGTCTGCAAAAGTGTAACACGAGGAATAGATGAGCAAGAAAATATAGAAATAAATTGTAGAAGTTTTATTTTTTTTAAAGTTTATAAGTTTTTAAATGGATAATTATATAGATAATATCGTACTGAAGCAAAAGTTAAATCGCTTAACTAAGCTGTTCGGCTTAGACCGCTTAGCTAACCTGCGATGCTTATTTAACTTATGTTAAGATTATGGCCTCTCCTTTAATAATGATTCATTATCAGGTGTTAATTTTTCAGCTTTCTCATTATAAAATGTTTTAACGCGGCACATTTTTTATTATAATATAGGGGTCAAACGAGAAATTGTAGCATTTCAACGACTTCCGACGCCCATGAACATAAGCATAATTATGCCGATGCGTTGCCCTCCTTTTCACCCCTCCCCCAATGGGCTACCGGCTACTCACAACCCGGATAAAACGCTACACTGTAGATGTTTCGCTCACTTGATTACGCTATCAAGTGAGCGAGGGGTACGTCCCCGGTCGTGCTGGCCCAATTCCGTTGCACAGGGGGTGTCATGCACAATGCAAGACATAATCTCGCCCTATGCAGCATGGTACTACCTCTTACAAAGTATGTCAAATATGAGGAGTAAAATCGTGATATTCAGCAGCACTAGACTAACGATCTGAGCTAACAAAAATCAACGGTGTTTTAAGTTTTAAGCACGTACCACAGATGATCACGACAATCTGTCGAAAGTTTTATACCTAACACGTTTCGGTCGCCTAGTAACATGATAACCGTTGGTTTCAGGTAAGCCCCCAGTGCCATACGGACGCTCGTCTTCGGCGGGCGTGGCTACGGCCGCTCAGTACTCGCCGCCCGCGTCCGCTCCCGCCCCCGGGCCCACACCTGCGCCGCGCGTCTTCCGCACAGAGGCGCATCACAAAGTCGAAGACCACCGGAACAGGTAAAGTACATCTTTGCCATAGTCTGTCCGTGACAGTAATGCAGTGACGTCCGCGTTGTCAGTCGGCCCGTGGCCAATAAAAATATTGGAAACATTGGGGTCGTTTGACTGACAATGTTGACTTTACAACATTAACATTGTTATGTTCTTCTGCCCGGATTTCCGTAAGACGGCCATATCTTTAGATATTAGTTTCTTTCAGGTGCAGTACAACGTACGAAATGTTCAATTCCTAAAAATTTAAATTAGCGATCGTAGTTACATCGTATATTTAAATGAATCGCATGAAAATAGTGCAAAAGTCCAATAACACGGTTTAGTTAATTGTGTAACCTGTGCTACTACTAGACTAACGATGTAGGCTTGTTTTAATGAAGGTGTAGAGTTTTAACAAGATTATATTCGGTCCGGGTTAGACTGCAAGTAGATGGGAGTCGATCGTATTGTCATTTTTAACTATATTATGAGTGTGAATAATCGTCCAACCGTATCAATTTTAATTATAGACAAAATAAATAGGATTTCTTTACGTCCCTGATATTTCAGAGGTGTGTCTGTGGAGCGCATTATCCCAATACACCTAGCGGGTGAGGATCCATCGCCCAAGAGCCCGCCAACGTCACCGCCCGCCAAGTTCACACCTTCCGCCACGCCCACCGCCACGCCTCCCGCCCCATCCGCACGTGTCACACAGACGCCACTAAGGTACGCTTAGTCTAAACTACACCATTACACTATTTATTTTATGGACAACAACGTACCTACTCGTATTTTCAATATTTTGTGTTACGTTTCCATTAATATTATCTTCTTTATTGTCATCAATTACTGTC
>JAFELO010000963.1:583455-609425 GCA_017140195.1 Eumaeus atala
CACATTTCGTTTACTATGGAGCGTGTATCTTTGCAAACAACGGTAAACATTGACGCTAAAACGACGATGGTGGCAACTGATGCTGTGAATTTGCTTTAACACCTTCCTTAAACTGTTTCTATGTGACATCACAGACGGCTGACGTCTACGGAATCGTCAAGTGGAGAGGCGTGTTCCCCGGGCGAACCTATCAAAAAGTCAGCACGAGAGTTCATCATCCCTATCGCCGTGGAGGGCAAGGGTTACGTGACGCCGCGACAGCGCAGTCTGGAGCCCGAGCACGCGCCACATTCGCCGCTCGCGCATCCCGCGCACACCGCGCCACGTCTTTCGCGCACCAACAAGCCACGTCGCATCAGGTACTTGCAACCTCTAATGTACAAAAAACCTACGCACATCAGATACAGTTAGCGTCTAAAATACAGTCAGGTCCAGTCAAAAGAATTAACTCAGATAAATTATAGCCAACGTCGAAAGTCGATTACTTTAACTGTAGTTAGTACTGAGTTTTCCGTTCCCTCCATATACAAGGCGTTTTAAACGTCGTAACGTTTTAAAAACGTGACGTGCGATTCAGTGTGTATCCGAAAAACCTGTGTCATCGTAGGTACGTGGTGTACTTACTTCTACTTCGGTTCTGTTTATGTAATAACATCGCAGATATATATCATGTATATATTATATCTTTCTTCCCTTGATAAAATTGAAAATATACGCTTCACAAGGCGGTAACTTGTACCGGGTGCTTTAAGCCTCGCGCTACATATTTGTGTTTTCCCACAGCAGCCTGGTGAGCGGTGGTGAATCGGAAGAAGAAGAGGAGTCGCACATGCACCGCCTGCGCTCGTCCCGCGCCGCGCGCGCCGACTCCGTCAGCTCGGGCGAAGACGACGAGGAGGACGAGGGCTTCCATCTGCTCACCGCCGAGAACCTCTTCTCCACGTTGCTGCACCGGGTGTGTATACATGTGTGCCGGGCCACTGCGGCCTGGTGAGCGGTGGTGAATCTCGACGAGCCGCACATGCGCCGCCCACGCTTGAACAATTTTTTGACAGTATTCGTGCCGTCTAGAATTTTTGGTAACATAATCTCCTTCTATGTAGCGAATTATTATTCAAATGAATAATTATATCCATATGTTTTTGAGTTATCATCATCATTGATTATCTTAATCTCGTGTCATAATGATAGTTACCTGGCTCCTCCGAAACGGCTTTACCGATTTTTACCAAATTTTATGTCCATATTCAGTCGATCGATCATTGAAAGTCTTGGCGTTCTTTGAAAGAGGTCTATGTCCGGCAGTGGACCGATAAGGGCTGATAATGATGATGATGATTCTGTAGGTATGAGAATCGGCTACTGTCTATTTATTCATACCTCTAAATGATAAGGATTGTTCACCCTTAACATTTTTTTATGTTTACTCGTTACAATGACAACAGAATCAATTTATGACAGAACAACGTCTGTCGTGGCAGATAGTACCTGTATAATATTTTCATGACAGGCCCACCTGTGCCCATTTCACTGGGCGATAATAATATTATTTTTCTCGTATAAATACAACAAAATATAGTATACTACTTGTGGCTTTCTGTTAATGGAATAACATTTGTGGTTGGTGTAATATTTTGAAGATGACCCCCCTACAAAGAGTTTATAACATTAATATCGACTTATAGAATAATAAATGCGTACAGGTGCGTGCGCTGACGCAACGCCTCAACGGTGAGGAGGGCCCCGGCTTCCAACACCCGCACTCGCTCTTCAACAACCTGCAGTCGCCATTCTTCAATAGGTCGGTATCACCGCAAACGCTTCGTATTTTGCTTAAGTAACTCTATTCCACTCGTATCTAGAAATGAAGAATCAGTAACCTAAGTATGGGTGCAAATCACGACCTCGAGAAGGGAATCTTTAGAAAACCGGATCGTAATCTCGGATGAGTTAGTATCTTTATATGTCGTATTTTCGTTTTGTCGAGTTCCAAATCAAAATTTTATAGATACTCGTTAAGAAATATTTTTAAATGAAATTCATTTCTAGACTAATATATACGAAAATTAATTATGAAATTATTAAAACCCAGTATGAAATTTTTCCACACTCATTCATCTTATTAAAATTACTCATAAAAATCAAATATTACAGCTATGAGGAACGGTCTTGTCATCGCTCCTTTCTAAAATTTAAACTTTCTTCATGAACATTATTCACATATTATATCAATGTCTTAATTAATAATACTTATATTAGCAGTAACAGTGAATATTTGTAAAAAGATATAATTATGATCAAGTGTGTGATGTGATTCATAACTATCAAATACACATAACGAAGAAATAAAAAAATATTACTTTATCAAAGACTATGTTTAGATTTAATTTCCTAGCATCTTTAACATATTGATTAACTCTCCTTACATTTAATGAACGAACTATTTATCAAATGGTTTAAGTATACTTGTCTCGAAACAGAAAGACCACTCTGAAGCGTGTGTAACATGCCCCCTCATACTGCACACCTCTCAGCGGAACGTGTATTGTCGAACACAAGTAACATGTTTAACATGTTTGTATGTTTTGTACCTTGAGCTCATGTTCGACGGTGCCACGTCACTTCGTAATATCATTTAAATTAAATAATATTTCAAAGTGTGTACCGTTAATATTTCATGTCATGTTTTAAACAAACTAATACGAATTAATGAATATTTTCCGCATGCAGCTCACACTTACCCCGGAGACATCTATTGTGAGTATATAATTATGTTGTTTGTTGTTATCATTTGTGGACTGTGAATTCCAATCATTTGTGTTGTTACATTTTGCATGCAGCACACATACATGTAGGGAAACTAAACGAAGTGTCTCCGAAACGTAAGTACCTTTCAAAGAATAAATGACATTCCTATATTTTGTATAAATAGTTTTATAGTAGGATATTGTAAGAAATAGTATCTTGAAATATATGTCGTATTTTCGTTTTGTCGAGTTTCAAATCAAAATTTTATAGATACTCGTTCAGAAATACTTTTAAATGAAATTCATTTCTAGACTAACATATCCGAGAATTGATGATTAAATTATTAAAACCCAGTATGAAATTTTTCCACACTCATTCATCTTATTAAAATTACTCATAAAAATCAAATATTACAGCTGTGGGGAACGGTCCTGTCATCGCTCCTTTCTAAAATTTAAACTTTCTTCATGAACATTATTCACATATTATATCAATGTCTTAATTAATAATACTCATATTAGCAGTAACAGTGAATATTTGTAAAAAGATATAATTATGATCAAGTGTGTGATGTGATTCATAACTATCAAATACACATAACGAAGAAATAAAAAATATTACTTTATCAAAGACTATGTTAACATTTATATTATATATCTTTAATATAATTATATATATATATATATACATATATATGTATATATTTATATATATATTGTATAGTATGTATTTAATTAAAAAGAGACTGTGATTATTTGGATAATGATCATAAAAAGCAAAAAATAGACCATGTTCTTATCACCTTGGTCATATATTACTTTTATTTTATGTGTTAAAATTGTTTTCTGTTCACTATTTCTGCCATATGTTTTTTGTTTGTTCACGTTAAAGGTTAAAAAAATATTCGATTTTTGCAGCAGCGATCGGATTTTGAATTCATATCAGTTGTAGTCATATTAAAGATTCTGGTCATTAAAATTGAGAGTGAATAGAAAATAATGATATAGAATAATAAGTAGAGTAGAATTTTTTAACTAATAGCATTGGCTTAATTTATAAATAATTTAAGTGTTTAAATATGGTTAAGTACCTGGTTTTCTACAAAATATCCAATATAGGTATCCTTGAAGTGGTGTATAGGGTAACCTGTATGTAATATAATACATCGTATACGTCCTTATTTAAATATCTTTGAGAATACACTTGAAGATAATAACTTGGTGGTGTCAACAGGCGCGAGGGGTGGGGCTCACGTGACCTACACGCGCCCTTCGACTCCATGTTCAGCAAGCGCCAGCAGATGCCGCGAGGTAAGTCGCCGCCCGCACCGCTTGCACGCACGCGGAAAACGTTGCCAATATCACGCGCACACACAGGCCACGCTCGCTAGCGTACTACACGTAGATATGTTCATTGTATACATCATTACAGCACTGTATTTGAACACGCTTTTGCTATTTGAGATTCAATTTTAGAGATTCATAAATGCAATTCGGTAAAAATATTTTCTCCATTTTTATTTCCAGTAATAAAACAAATCGTAAGAATACGTATGTACTTTCTTTTCAAAGTTATAAAACTTCTTAATTTCTCTCATTTATATTAATTTTAATAACGTTTTTATTGCCCCTTTCGCTTCTTTTCTTATAATTTATTGGACAATACTTCTTAAAGTTCAAGAATGAGTGTATAGAAGCAACAATTTTAGGAACAAGGAATTAATTAAAAAATAACTGCCTGCATCGGCCTCTTGATGTCATCTACAAAATTATTTCTGGATATATATGGAGGTTTCCATTATGAATTTATTTATAATGACTTACAATTATTTAAGTTACACTCATTGCAGAGGTTTTGTCTCTATTATAATTGTTAGAACATCGAAACAGTCGCCTTGTATTTGTCGTAATCGTATTGTACAAATCGATGTATAACATTACGGCCAGCTCTTTTCAAAAACACAGCCGTTTTGTTTTGTGGTGGGCTAACTTTTAGCCGGATTATCATTGCGAGACGTTCTTCATTATGGCGGTCGAGGTAGGCAACGCCTCAAGTTTTAAAACTCGGAACTAAAACGTGTCATAAAGGCGCATAACGAATAAGATAAGGCTAGCGTTAATGAATATCTTATAACGCAATTTAACTCAGCCGTATTCCATCGGGCCAATTGTTGACACGCTACAAATAAAACGGCTCTGTTTATGAAAATGGCTTGCTTTAATGAAATAGGGCGATTTAGACAATCCGACTGCGATATATACATTGCCAAGAAGAATACCCAAATATATGAGATCAATGGGTGATTTGTCTTTAATTGTGTAAATGGCACCACTAGATAGGTACTGCACGGCTAGCACTTACAAGCTTTCACTAAACAAATCAATTAACTACCCATGACAAAAGCTCAAAATAAAACTGCCAACTGCGGACGATATTAGTAACGTTTTCCACATTTGTTTTTGATTCAATGTTTTAATATATAATTGGCTTCCGATCATATATTTTCACGAAGTCCATTATATATCGGTTTTCTACTAAGTGTTTTGTTAACCAGAAATTAATAATATCTTAACTTTTTTTGCATCGTAGTGTTTATATTGTAATGAAAAGCATTCTTTGTGCAGGTGTTGACTTTTCTCCTACCCGCTAACATTAGCAGGAAAATGTTGCGATGTTCTCTATTATCACAAAATTCATTACTGTAAATTTTATGATTGCATGTCAAGGCATCACACAAACCAGTAGAAACTTATGTGTCAACTAGATTTTTAAAATTTCTACTCTTTATTTCTGTAAAAATTATTATGTAGATTGTTAATTAATTTGTTTGTATCGTACACGGCCTGCCTCGTAGCTAGATGTTGTGAGTAGCGAGACGCGCGGGGAGGGCGGGTGTAGGCGGGTAGGACAGCAGTAGTGAGGTTGTATGGTGTGGTTGCAGTTGGGTTGCGCGTTACACTGCATGCTCCGACCAAATCTTCACTTCACAGCGGCACCAGCGCCCACAAACCCGCCACAAACGCCACGCAGGAATAGGTACAGAAAATGTTTATTTGTTCATTTATGTGTTTTGTGTTGCGCCTCGCGCGCGGCCGCTCGCAGCGCCGCCCCCGACATCGAGTTCGCTGATGCAATAATAGTATGCATTCTAGATATACATTTCTTATTCAATAAGCAACATTTTAATGCATCTCTTTGTGTTTTTGCATCTTCGCTTACCGTGTGACCCTAATCGTCGCCCAGACTAAAATTAACCATCTAACATACGCATTGATTTCGCATCGCCTAATAGCGAACCTTAACGATTTTTGTTAAGAAAGCCGTCCTCGGCATGAGGTCAGGCGCCTCGGCGCCCCGATGATTGGATTAGTTCGCTGTAAATATCATACTCGGCGAGCGTCGTGCATGATCGAAATCGCGTTTCTCGATTGCATTACAGGTAGCGTCAAGAGGACCGGCGAGCAAAAGGCGCAACCGACAGAAAACGCCTTGGACCTGTCGGATTTGGATCTGGAGTCTATCGAGTTCTCGGAGCGCGAATTGGCGGCGCTGTCGGGGCTGACGCCGGCGCTGTCGCGGCGCCTTCAGCAGCAGCTCCTTGCGCACCTTCCACCGCGCGCCGCCACGCGTCTGCGCCGCACCCTCTCGCTGCACGCCGACACGCCCACCATCGCACCACCGGCCGCCACCGCACCAGCCACACCCACCACCGTTACCAAAGAAACCGACGACACACGATCTGAAGACGTGGCGGATGTCTCATCGCAATTCTTCACGCTCCCCCGTCACAAACGAAAATCAACTCCCGGCCAGTGTGTCTCTCCCACGACAACCGAGGAAGTCGGGCGTGCATTCTCGCCTAGACTGGACACTAAAGAGCCAGACTTGAGTGGCGGCAGTGTGCGAAATACCCCCGACCGGCCGCTACTTAGTAAATATTTGACGCCGGAAAAGAACGCCTCCTTGGATGACTACTCCTCCGACGGAGGTAGCATATTATCCGAACCGAGTTATATAATGGCATACGGATCGCCCTTGAGAGCAGCGAGCCCCAGTTTTAAGCGACACTCTCTGAGATTGACTGCAGATCAACCGAGAAAACGTATTTCCAGGTTCTTGCGTCCGGATTTCTTTGATCCTCCGGCCGAAGACAATTTTGTTATCAAACACAAAAAAGAGAAAGAATTAGAAACGCAAAAAATTCTAAAAGAGATCAGAGAGAAAAAGAATAGGTCTCTTGAACCGAATGCTTTCTCTCCCGAAATTAAAGATGAAAGTATCTTAAACGATGAATTTGCTTCCGTCAGAAAATGCCTTTCACCGATCAGTAACCTGATAAGCAAGGAGCGTAGTAGATCCACTACACCGTATTCCCCTATTCTTGATAATATTAAAGAAACAACCATAGACACGTCGACGACAAATGCGTCTAATAGTTTTAAATTAGAAGGAAACGATACTCTAACTCATAACATCAATGCACAAGATAAAGAAACGAAATTAACTAGACCAAAAAGTTATCCCATAAAAAATTTAGGAAATTTTGATGATTCTAAAACTACTACTCTAGACACTGCCAAAACTTTAGAAAAAGAAGTAGATGAAAATAAAATTAACAAAGAGTCAAAATTAATACGTCCTAAAAGTTATCCGACGAGTAATCTTTCACTTGAAAAAATATGTGGGAATCGGAACTCGAAAAATGAAGAAGTCAAAACCTCCGTTAAAAGTAATACGTTTAAAGAGGAGGTTAGTAGTTCTGATAAGAAACCGGACATCGAAGTTAATTTTAACATTACCCTACCTAAAAGAAAAAAACCTATAGCAACTACAGAGGCTTTAAGTAAAGAAGAGGCACAAAAGCAAAATTCTGATAATAGTAAGCTACATATACACAATGATAATCATCAAAGTTTATCGTTAAAAAAATATCAAGTAGTCAATGGAACTAGTTCTAAAACAAAAGAATTAAAAAGTGACATTACGCCCAATGAAATTGTAGCTAATAACGACACGCAATTGGACACAAAGATTACAGTCGACAACGACAGTAATAAAGCGGACGTTAAATCTAATACTGCTGAAATAGAAGCAAATGATCAAAAAATTACTGTAAAAAAGAAAATAATTAAGAAAGTATCAACGAAGCCTAAGACTGACGTGGGAAATAATCAATCCTTAATTGATTCTGTCGTCAGCTCTACTGAAAAGAAAAAAGTCACCAAAAAAATGAAAGATAAGGACAAGGTCGCAGATGATAGTACGAAATCATCAAGCGCCCCAAAAAAGAAATCAGTATTACAATCAATAGGACACAAATTAGAAAAGTTAGCAACATCAAAGTCAAATTCTCCTGACAAAACAATACAAAGTGGTGTGGATACAAATGATTCTAAAAAGGTATCTAAATTTAATAGGAGTCAACGTGAAAATTCAGTTCCTGTCAATATCGACCCGCCAACCGAATCGAATTTGATCAAAAGAGCGGTCACTATTACTGACGTAGCGGCTCTAGAAAACCAGCCCAATAATCAAAATAAAACATCAGTATTTAAAGTGTTAGGCTTATTTAGGAAATTTGAACTTAAGGATAAAACATTAAGATCATCAGTTGAGAAAATTCATAACGAATCCGAAGTCAGCAGTAAAATACTAAATAATAGCAGCGATAATAACTCTGAGAATGGAAAAGATAAGGCAAAAAGACCAACCTCCTTATTACTGAATGGGTTGGGCCGAAAGAATCGTTGTAACAAGACTACAAACAACGGTGTATCAGACACTGTCACAGACAAACACCGAGAAGAATACAAAAACGAAAATGATGTAAAAAATATAAGAAATTCACTAAAATTAGATTTTTCTAGATTGCCAAGAGTAAAAAAAATAGTTCCTACAGACCCTGTGATAGAACCAATAATCATGAATGTTTCCGTCGCTGATAAAGAATCTAGCTTAAATGATGTTTGTAAATCTAACATTAGTAGCGTGGACGGTACTATTGAGGTTCCCGAATCACTAAGTCGAAGTAGATCAAGAAGTCGATCGACGTTTTCCAATTCAGATATTAAATCGGAAGGTAATACTGATATTAAAGATAGATATTACTTTCCCGATACCTCTCTTTATCATTTGCCAGTGAGAAATCGTGAAACTTTATCGCCTGAAAGGGAAGACTTGGCGGAGAGAATACGACGAAAAAGTTTTTACTCCAGATTCAATGAAAGAAAACAGCGTCGAAAAAGTAGTCTGGTCGGTCCAGGTGCTTCCGAATACGATCCTCTCGCAAGAATACATTCACCGCCGACAGAACACAAATACGACATTTCACCAAGTTCCCCTAGCACATATGACATATCTCCCGGATACTCAGTCGGAACTGATGTCTCGCCGTCGACCGAGCGCTATAAGTCCCTCCTTAGCGATATATCACCCCATAATAAAGGTGACTTGAGATATGACAGTCTAAATGACAAAATTGACACATACCGCTCTCTTGACCGAAATGAATTTAGGAAATATCCAGGCAGTCGAAGCTACAACGATTACGATCATACTTCCACGTATAATCCTCATCGATATTCCAGAACGAAATCATTATTTGATAGTTCTGAAAGTGGCGAAGACCAAGGCATCAGCTTACTGAGAGAGCCACATAGATACAACCGTACTAGTTCAATGTATTCACCGGGCAATTACGCAACATACAGACCGAAAAGAACTCGAAATTCTGCTATAATGCTCAGAGAAAGCGAAAAAGAACCGAGCCCAGAAAACATACTCGATAAAATAAGGCAGAGAAAGATTTCTATCAGCGTGACTCGAAAATTGGACCCCGATAAGGAAAAATTACCGAGGTGTGTATGTTTCATTGTTAATTTATACGTAAATAATAATTATAAATAACATACCCAAAAAGATTTTATTCTTGTGCACGCTTCATGCTTTGAAATTAAATCTCATAGCACTAATGCTTTTCAAATCATAATAGACAATATTTTTTATAAGGCTGTATATTATTTTCTCTATTGAAAAGCTCAGGTGTTAATTTTGAATGTAAATATAGACGGTAGTGACAGCAAACGATATCTCAGATACTATAAAGCAAACTGCCAATATAACTCTACAACAATACAACTATGTCATGTAGATACTCAGTAGAAGTAACGTTATTGGAAAATACATCACCAATTAAAATTCACCAGTTTAGTGCAATACACATCGCTATAACAGGCTTGGTAGGGTGTTAATAAATCGAAGGCTTTGTACATTTCAGATCCACTGGCCCATCTAAAGGCGAAGGCGACAGTGCAGAACGCGTTGAAAAAGCTGACTGAGAAGCGCTATTGATGTTGTAATAGTGGAAACTTATGTGATTAAGCATTTTGGAAGAACTACTTTAATAACCCACAATAATATTATATACTATTATAGAACTACTTTAAATACCCACAATAATATAATATATATTCGAAATGTATATATATATATACATCTCGAATCCCAATTTACTTTCTACACATTATTATTAAATTGTAATTCTTGCCAATTTTGTACATCCCGACTCGGTGTTTATGTAATTGTAATTGTTAGACTGAATTGATAACTTCTTAAGTGTCAAATAAATATTAAATATACTTTCAATCGCAAAAGTCTACGAACCAACCGTCGATGCTGCGTGTTTTATGCCTTACGCCCTATAAACGATCAAATAAGTTGGTCAAATTTGGGGTTATTATCAAATATGTTTCTCTCGAACCTACTATCTACTGTCAAATATATATATTTCTTTATATGGCTTACTACTGTCAAATATATCCTTATTGGAGTTGCCAGTATCATAGTATGTATTTACATTTTGCTTTATTTGGGAATCTTGTGGGACTACATGTTGTGGGTATTAGAACCAAATATAATTTTGATGAACGTGTAAAATTGAACAAGCAACAATTTGATGGTTTATTGAGTCTTTAAAGACACCAAGTCGATATTCGTTCACGTATCGTCGTGGTATGTGATTTACGATAATCTTGTATTACAATATTTTAGTAATATGTACAGTACGACGTTACTACATGTAACTGCAGTTGTTTTTGTAGTCGACAGCGAATTGATCTTTTGTGCCTTGTGTCAAGTATGCGACTGGATTTGGTATTGTTGAAATATTGAAAAAGAAAAAAAAAACACTGGTTTTTTTATGTGTGGTTGCACAATGTATTTGAATATTTATTTTTCAATTTAGTCATTATCGATGGTTTCTGCTGCGCTAAGTCAAATGTATTTAGATGTTTATATTAATCGAATAGTGTTGATTTCTTAGTTGCGTTGTAACAGTAATCGAAAGAATGGTGCTTATTTGAAGGTTTCTTAGCAATAAATGGTATTTATGTAAAAGTTTGACGACCACTTACAGTGAGTGATATACGTTTTTTTAATATAAGAGAATCTATTTTGTTAACCATACGCGAGAGTTTAAAACCAAACAGTTGCAATATCTTATTTTTATTGCCATATTGTTGAATAGGACTACCAGTAAATAGAATGCTAAAGTGACTCAGGTGCGTGATGCTAAGTAATTGACATTAAGTAAATTAAAATAGGTGCTTCATATTAGAGGCGGAATGGATAAAGGTTTGGTCTACTACTACTAATCTTCCAAAGATTTTTGAAAAGAGGGTAGATACAAAAAAAAAACTGTTTGACGTATATGAACGAATATGAATGAAATACCAAGTACCAAATGTCCATTTCATCTCTACATAATATATCTAAGGAGATAATGAATCAATAATTTAAAACTAAGTATTTTGTAGAGTAACAATATTCGTGTGTTTAAATGAAACGAAGTATTTGAGCATGCATATATATATAGTCCATAACTTACCAATAGTGGATCTTATCAAATCTCGTTTACAAATTTATTCGATGTGTCCTTTTTCATTGTCATATTTTATTTATTTTATACTTAAATGATAATTGTAGCTATTTATTAGTGTGTGTTGATCATTAATATTTTTTTACTTTAATTAAAATTGATCTGTTTTTATGATATTATAATCTCTGTCACACACATTTTGTATTGTATGTGAATAAATTATATAGTTAAAAATGTATTTTTAATATACATAACAGTTCTGACACGAGCATAAGCCTATATCCTACACAATTACCACAGGCAGGAAGTTAGGTTGTTTTGTTACAATAATTGTTAGGCTACAAATTTCGCGAGGTACTAGTTTCTTTATTAATCTTCAATTCGTCTGTTCATTTTGTTACCGTTCAAATAACACCCCTTAAACTGGCGGCTGTGTTGCTACAATCGCTAATTGTAAGAGGATACCTTTATTCTGTTAGATGGATTAGACTCGAACTGCTCTTTGCCCTATGTCTGGTTTTAATGTCTATGCTGATGTGTGTCAACTCTAAATGCGTTTTAGAGAATAATGCCAACAAGCTCTCGCACAACAGTCCGGTGATGACGATGACACAGCTGGTACACTATCACCTGTGTGACTATGAAATTAAATCAGTCAAACAAACAAGCAATAAAAATAACGCGGGTAAATTCAATGAAAGGCGTATTGGTATGTTGTGTAAAATGTATTAGCTGGCTAGCTATCACGCGAGCAGGTCCGCGAAGTAGCCGCGGTCGTGTTCCGCCAGCTGCTCGAGCGCGTCGGCCACGGCGGCGGACGGGAAGCGCTCCACCCACGAGCGCACCTGCCCCTCCGCGCTCGCCTCGTAACGTTTCAGCGATACGCCCTCGCCTGGGACATAACACACGTCAGTTGTGTAAACAATAAGAAGGAAGTAGTGCCACTGAAGCCACATTGGGCCGGCCCGAGCGGGGAAGCAATTTTTGTTCACGTGATACTAGCGTAAATGTCAATACTTTCGTAATTCGTGTGGTCTGTGAGGCAATGATTGGTCCGTTCGGTGTGAGTGAATTAGATTACTGTATATTTGGATTTGATGTCCGTAGCTTTATAGGCGTCGGTAGCCACGAAAGGCTCTAAATGTTCGTTTTCTCACTAATGTCACAAAAAAAAACAACTATTAGACCATTACACCAAATCTACAATTTCTTCGAACCTTAACAATGACAGCCCCCGATTCCAGTATTGATATGTATTGCTATTATTATTTATTTCTTCAGTAAATTTGTCACTATCTCTTGGTTTAAGGCTGAAAAAATCTTGTTGTACCCCATGTATATATGTTTATGAGCATGACGAGGCGTCCGACGACAGTTACAGAACGGTATGCAGGTCAGAATGTCAGGAGTGTAGTCTCTGCTTTAGCAGGAAACGTATACACAATGCGCGTGTATTAGGTGCGGGCACTGTGTTCGGTGAGGACCCCACTTAACCGTGAGCGTGTGTTACCTGCGGGTACAGTGTTGGGCTGCACAAAGATATTGCGCGGCTGCTTGTGTAGCAGCACGATGTCCCGCCAGCGCGCCCACGGCCCGGCCAGCTCGCTCAGGCCACGGAACAGAGAGTCGCCGGCTGCGAAGTCGCCTGTCGCCTTGATTGTCTGCAGTTTCACCAGGAAGTCTCCTGCGAGCGCATGAGTTATATAACAATACATAATAAGCACAGGCCTTTTAAATCAACACCATTTCGGGCAAGGTGTTGGTTGAGAATCACCAACACTCTCATCCATTTCGGACCGGCTACTGTTAGAAGGCCTATGTCCGGCAACGGACACTTGGTTATAACTAAGGAATATTCCTTAGTAATTTCAACGCTGTGCTCACCGATGATCCTCTTGCCGTCCGTGTTGAGTCGGGTTCGGTCAAGTGTCAACAGTAGGTCCTTGCCGGGCTCCGTCTCCGACACTGTGAGCAGGCCTCCGCCCTCGCCCTCCAGCAACCGCATGAGGACGAAACGAGCGCGAGCGTGAGCCTGTATACCGAGACATGTATAAAACTTTCACAAGAAAATGTACAGCTTGAAGATATACATTTCTTATTCTACCTATAACATGATAAAGATATAAATAGTAAAACAAGATCTTAAATCCTTTGAAGCGCTACGGATTGAGATTTATCTAATAATTGCCACTAAACCGTGAAGGTTTTGTAGTAGTTACATAATTTGAATGTGTAAAAATCAATCGCAGACTACGACGTCGGCCATATTGTACATGTCTACATGACGTCACGCCATGCTGCCTCCATGTTAATGTAGTGAATCAATCGAAATATCAACTTATATTAATGACCAAGTAGTTTATATGTAGGATATTCAAGTTTTTAGTCAGAAGTGTATAGTGTTGTACAGAGGGGAAAGTATCGCTACCTGTAGCCACGTCTGCGTGGAGGGCTGGTACATCTCGGTGGCCTTAGCGGCGCCGTTCCACAGCAGGCTCAGCCAGTTCACGTACGTCACGTCCTCCGCCTCCTGACCGGAGTAACCGAAGATTCTGTGGACGAGTTACAGAGGCTTTACGTCAAATTATATTATCATCATTATCAGCCCTTATCGGTCCACTGCTGGACATAGGCCTCTTTCAATTAACGCCAAGGCGGCCGATCTCCTGCCACTCGCATCCATCCCGGACCAGCTACTGCACGGATATCGTATTCCTACCCCCCGATGAACGGTCGACCAACACTTTAAAATTATATTTTACTGAATAATAACATTATTTAGCACAATATAATATATTGTAATATTTGCAATTATAATTGTAACAAAATAAGCTGTAGGAGGGTTGCTTGTATTTACAACATCAATGTCCAGTTTCTATTACAGATTGAGGTTATAAATAATAACGCCTAATGTAACGCTTGCTCCGCGCAATGATACATTCAATGTGGATTTTATAACAGTTTGTATTACATTACATACCGTTCTTCTATTTTATAAGAGCTTGTATTACATTACATACCATTCTTCTATTTTCTAAGAGCTTGTATTACATTACATACTGTTCTTCTATTTTATAAGAGCTTGCATTACATTACATACCGTTCTTCTATTTTATAAGAGCTTGTATTACATTACATACCGTTCTTCTATTTTATAAGAGCTTGTATTACATTACATACCGTTCTTCTATTCTGTTTCATTTATAACTTGTGTTTCGTAACACAAGTCCGCGCGACCACACATTACTAAACAGGAGCTTACTTCAAGATCTCCGGCTCCAGGGACAGGTAGAGCCCCACGGCCTCCGCGCGACACTCCTCGAAGGCCGAGCCGAGGGTTGTGAACTTGCTGTCGTACGTCTCGCCCTCAGTATACCAACTCTGTATCTCTTTCCCTGGAAATATTGATAGGAGTACAATAAAAGCTGCGATAGTCAGATCTGACACGCGGCTGGAGTTTACTCCTTTACAACGATCATGGCAAGGTGATCAAGAAACGTAAACTCGGTAAGACGTTACGTAGGGATTACGCTGGACTGGTCACTACTTCACAATGTTCCACTCCCCATATACTGTGTGTTACTGAACAACTAAACTATTAAACTATTTTATTTTCCCACCACAATACACATTGTGGTGTAACAGTCAGGATCGATGTCACTACGCCTGTGCGCTCAAACGGGCGGTATTCCCGACCCAATTAGGCGAGAGGCAGCACGCCACTACCTTTACTGTGATGTGTTAGCACGAACCCTGGCTATACCACCGCCAAGAGTCACGAGCAGCTCCTGCTGCTCCTTCGCAACAAACGGTACGTTAAGACAAACCACTGACCAGTGAGAGGGTTCTTAACCTTCTTGTTGTCGAAGTTGAAGGTCCCGTCGGCGTTCTGTCGGAACAGCTTACCGCTGCCGTGGCCCAGGAGCTCGTGGAGGCCCACTTGTACCTGCGCAAAACAAAACATAGAATCAAATGTAGATCTGTGACGTGTCTCTTCGAACGTCAATACTTTATCCACCGGTTTAATCCTAACCCTGACCTATGAAGAACGGACGAAACTTGAAAAAAAAAAATGTGTGCCCAGTCTTGACACAGGCATCGTACAAATTAACATATAATTACCAGCTGTGCTCCGTGGTTTTGGCTCACGTAAAATGTATTCTAATTTGCCATTAATTTTTTGGGGATAAAAAGCACTACAATGTTATATTCCAGATGCTTCAGACAAAACCGGTTCGTAGTTTTTTTTGTCGGGGGAAGAATAAGAATCATATACAAAAATCTTTCTCGTTTATGCTATTACTAGAAATAAATTATGTAGTATTTATTGTAAATCGAGTTGACAAAACAAATTCAGTATGTTCAACAACAGACAAAAGTTATGAAAAAAAAAATTGACACAATATAAATACAGACAATTGTTCGTTTATTTGAATAATAATCGTATTCTTCTCATGTGCTTATTACTTGCAGCCGAATTGAGCCGACACAACTGGGTTAGTACATCTCGCTTACAAGAAAAATAAGTGATGCCCGTGCTGTCGTGTTTCCTGCGGTTTGGGAGTAGCCGGTGGCCCAAACGGTGAAAACGTAACGCATCCGCATAACGGTTAATCGCGCGGATGTTAATGGTATTCGTTACCCAAATGGCTCCGATCACTCGTGGATAGGGGGACGCCTATTCAACAGTCGAGTCCTGACCACGGCTGGTGTAACTCGGCCGAGACTACGAGCAAAGGTATTTAGTCGTTACAACTTTTAATGAAGCAATTACTTATCGTATTGAAGCCCGTAAATAACTACAAAATGTGTAACGAACGCGAAAGTCTCAAGCGAATAACAATTCTAGTTGCGTGTGCTGACGCCCGGTACTTATCTTATGGCTGCGCTGGCAGTTACCTCGAAAGCGGCGACTCTGTATTTCTCCAGCAGCTGCTTGTCGGAGTCCGACAGGAAGGGTATCACGGACTCCTTGTACGCGGCCGGGATCACGTTACCCAGGGACACGTTTTTGAAACCCTCGTTTTGACGAATTTCATCATCTGTGAAGCGAAATAATCAAATAGTTGTGTGCCGATTCAGGGTTTACAAATCACGTTCAGTACGGTAACAATGTATATGTAAGTCTCTGTACTGTAAGCCACCGGAAACACAAGCCGCAAGCAACACGAGAGCTGTCACATTGAGGTGGTATCGTGTGAGCGAGAGGTACCTCCCCAGAGCCCAGCCGTGCCTGTCTGTCTAGTACGATTGTAACTCAGCAACGACACTACCTTTTATGGTACACTACAGCATGGCATCACCTCTTACAAGGCGCCGAACTTATCCTTGTGCAATGATTTACTAAACGCGGCCTCCACTCCAGAACCTTACTGGCCCCTCTGCCATCTGTTCTTCTGAGTGTGTGGTCAGTGTTGGTCGACCGTTCACCAGGTGGGATGACGATCTTCGTGCGGTAGCCGGTCCGGGATGGATGCCAGTAGCAGGAGATCGGTCGTCTTGGCGCTCATTGAAAAAGGCCTATGTTCAGCAGTGGACCGATAAGGACTGATAATGATAATGATGTGCGATGAATCAATCGATGGGCATCATTCATTTTCTCGGGATAACACGTAGGTTTCTCGTTCCTAATCATTGCAGTCTAAATAATATACTTTGCCAAATTTTAATCAAATCCATGCAGTAGTTTTTGCGTGAAATAATAACAAACATCCTCACAAAGTTTCGTATTAATAATTAATAAGATTAACCGGAATGACATTAACCAAATATACAGATAACACTCACAGTTAGGTATGTTGATACCGGCCGGGATGCCGCTGCCAGAGAACGTCAGCACATCTAAGCTGGTGAAGTCCGGCCGCAGGAAGGAGTCCTTCTCGAAGTCCTCCCCCCAGGGCAGCAGCTTGAGGAACTGCTCGGCGCCGTCGACCAGCTCACCGAACTTTTTGGACATCTCCTTGTTGACCATCGCCACGAAACCCTCGAACTCGCCGCGCTGGCCGCTCGGGTCGCGGTACGTTTCTATGAACCCTTGGTAGCTGTAAAACACGAGGCGTGGTGAAAAATGTTCCAGGCTAGAAAGTTTAATAGGTATCATGCTGTATTGCAGCAGAATTTGACGGACACTACCGGGCAGGTACTTTTAGCTCACATGACCTGCGGACGATGAGTACCGTTGGTCCTTTGCGGAGGGAAGAAGAAAGAAGGGCAACAGGGTGTTGGTAACTACTAATAGGTTGCTCGTTAGCACCCCTTTACTCTATTTTTTTTTAAATATGTTGTAACTATTTACTTTTGGTATATAATATGAGCTATATTGTTTATGTTGTTAACATTTATTGTACGAATAATCTATAATCTATACTAAGTTGCTGCGCCAAACATATAAAAATGTAACATTTTTGTATTTTTGATTGCAATAAAATTTGAAGAACACTAAGAGTAACCAAAGGGAGATACGGATAGACGTACCTCTAAAAAACGCCGTAAAGTAATTCTAAATAAAGCATTCCTTTCTTTCGTTTTCGATTGGTTGGACAGGGGTGCGGAACATAAAAAAACGTAACGATGTAAGACATTCACGTTTCAATTTCACATCAGAATCCCCCCTTAATTTACCTTATACGGGGCTAATGTCCGCACAAAACATAGGAAAGAAAAGGCCAAAAAGACATTTGTTAATCTGATTTGAATATTATTTATCAATTTTTATAATTTACTACTGTGCTAATAAGAGCAAATACAAACATTTTTTAACTCAAACGATACTCATTTGATAATAATTTAACATTAATGATAATAATTTCGAATACTGGAAAAATACTATTGCCATTGTTTTTGCTTTAGGTAATAACAAATGCTTCGGGTAAATTTTCCTAGCCGAACTTCGGTTACAGCGGCTACCTCCATCGAGACGAGCTGTGTGAGGTCATACTTTAGTACGTTATTGTTGTATGTGTCCGGCCCCGCTTAGCTAGGGAATAACAAGTGTTTATTATATAACTCAACTCACTCAACTCAACAAGTATAACTCAAACTATACATTAAAAGATGAACAGCTTTCGGAGACCTTGTCTTATTTAGACCTTGTTAGACTGGCGATCTGCCACGGCACACGGGCAAAATGCCCGTAAATAACAGCGTCCGGATTGTTACCTTAACAATTTACACACTAAAACCCTTCACGGGAACTGCTCTGTATACTGATGCAAACAGAATGAAAATCCGGTCAGGAGATTTTGAGAAAAATCGATCAGATACAAGACAGGTTTTGAGAACTTTTATAACAAGGAAAGATATAGAATGTACTTACGTTTCTATAATGGGTCCTTTGTCCTTGATCCAGTATCTGCTGCCCTCCTTATGTTCGCTCAGGTCCCCCTCCCTGAAGCTATTCACGTAATGCTTGAGCATGTTCTTCTCGTTGTCGTTGGCCGCATACTCTATCGCCATCTCCAGGTTCTCGTTAACCAACTTAAGTAGCGGAGAGTAATCGCCACGTGTCACTTGGAAGTACGCGTTCTTGTACTTCTCTTTGCCCATCGTGATTGGTGGTTTGGGCGATGACTCCACGCTGGCCAGGTGTATTGTGTACAGAGGCACTAGAAAATTATCAATCAATGGCGTTTGTTGTCATTTTGGAAACAGCTCAACTCTTTAGTAAGAAGTAGCGCCATGCTGCATTGCAGGGTACTATGGCCGGCACGAGTGGAGGAGGTATGTCTCGGCCACAATGACCGTCTTAAAAAGTTATTTGAATAATGTCGCGTTTTATGCGCTTCGTAAGTTACCGGTGGCTCATGGAAGAGTATGCGGAAACGAGGCAAGAGGTCTGCCATAATAGGCTCGCTGGCCTACTTATAGTAAAAAATTTGAGTTTTTGATGTCTACAGACTTTCTTAAATATAGGCGCATGTCCTGCAAGAGCCTTTAGGAAAATGTAAATCGTATGAACTGCACGCAACGCAATGTCCCAGTCATAACTTCAAGTGGGTATTCCGTCTAAGCAACGGAGTTCTCTCTTGATCCTACAGTAACATACCAAAGGTGTAAGTCTCATTCAGCCAACATTTGTAAAGCCCAGTGACACGGCTGAGGAAGAACTCTCATAAACAGCATCACGAATTGAGAGGGGGGAGCGAGACTGCCTCTCCCTAGAGCTTAGGCTCACAGTACAAATCTACATCAATTTGTGCCAGCCTCGGCCTTCCCATCAGAGATTGATCAGGTTATGCAAATGTTTATCGCCATCGGCAATCACCACACGTTAAACTTACCTTTAACAATTTAAAATATTGTAAATACTCACAGCCATCGTCGTCTGTGGTCTTGAAGGTGCGACAGATGTAGGCCTCGATGCGCTTCGTCTTCATCCAGTCATTCACCAGGGTCGCGTCCTCCTCCGTGCAGTTGCTGGAGAAGTACGTCGTGACCCCCTACAATATTTTATTATTGAATTTCAAATCGAAATCGTTTCAAATTTCCCCTAGCTACTAAATATACACACGCACACACACACAGCGTCACGCCAGTTCCCTAATGGTCCCCCAATTTCATGAAGAGAACGGAGCGCCACATATTTTTTTCAATAACATATCTAAACATCACATGCCATTTTCTCACTAATATTATATTGTTAGGAAGAGGTAGTGACCATGCTGAATACTGGTGGTAGTGCCTTGCATATGCATGACACTAAATCCTCCTATCCAACGGAATCGGGCCGACACGACCGAGGAGGTACCTCTCGCTCACATAATACCGCCGTAAGGTGACATCTTCAGTGTCGCGTTTCGTGCTGTTTATGAGTAGCCAGTGGCCCAAACGGGAGGGCAAAGGAGGGCAACGCATCGGCTTAGAAATTATATGGATGCTCAGGGGCGTCGGTAGTCGTAAAAAGGCTCTGATTGATCGTTTGCCCCCTATTCTATAAAAGAAAATTAAATCAAAAATGCTTTCATAGTCATCATAAAGTCTAGTTTGGTAATGGAAGATTTGGATCACCGCATCGCTTAGCTGATTCCGTTGCAAAGCGACAGCTCTGTTGCATTTCATGCGAATGTGAGTTTCCGGTGGTCCGTTGAAAGTAGAGGGTGAAGCGAGAAAACACATCTACATAACAATGCAGATGCCATAGAATAGTTATCTAAAGATTTTGGCGGCTCTTTTGCCCCCCGTATATATTTATTTCTCTTGTGTCCGGGTCAATTATGAGGCACATTATAACATTCAAACCAATAAAATTACAAATACCTTGTTAGCTAATCCCAGGCTGGTCAACCTGGGGACAATACTGTAAATTGGTTCCTTGGTGTTTTCCCACAACTTGGAAATGTGGATGTTAACATTCTCAAAAGCCTTCGATGATTTAACAATCAGTTCAAAGGACTCCTTAGATAAGTTTGGAATAAACTTTGTGTCACCAAAGCCCTTGTAATTTCCACTGTTTGCAAATAAACCTCCAGCGTAAACCAGGAATGCCTATGAAACAATATTTGTTATACTATTCATAATAATTACTAGAATAAGACATACATATTACAGATTTACTTTGCTTCCACTATATTTATTACATTCTTCAATACCTAGTTGGAGTGACAGTACAACAAGTCTAAAAAAATGGTATGGCGAAAGTAAATACTTAGCGGCTTATCTAATGTAGCTGTAATAATGATGTCTATATAGCAGTGTCAGCTCAATACCTAAAGATGTTATTTTATATTTAATCCTTTTAATGGAGACAGTTAATTTGATTATGAGATGGATGGAACGGATCAGAGTGGAATGAGGTGTTTTAAATAAATGAAACAAAGTCATGTTATAACTAATAAAATTAGTGACATGCCATTATTTACTATACTACAATCTATGATCACATAGTTCTTGTTTCAACCACAATAGTTTTTTGATAAAATGTGGTTAGTTAACATTATTAGTGCCTAGGCATTTCATATTTAATCAGCTTTTTTTGTGGTTACTTGATATCTATATAATATTCTCACTTCTCAAAAATAATCAGTAATGATTCATGGCAAGAGCAATTACCTATAGTATGTGTAATATACTTGAAATAAAGGTTGTTTATGTATCAGTAACCATTTAACGATATGCTTCAAATGACACACAAGTTGACGAAACTCTATATACTGTTTAAAATATGTCTTCACCATCATCATTGGTGTCTAGAATGAACATATTCTGACTGTTAATGATGATGTATTGTTCAACATAGTTAATAAATTTGTAGCCAAGACCTATAGCGAAACATATAGTTACACATACACTCAAACTGCATACAAAAACAAAAAATAGGTAAATGAGAGATAACAATAGGTAGTGATATTATAATTAAATGCATAATCTAAACTAATAATTAAGTTGGAATTTTAAACATGTAGCTAATTTACAGCTACATGTTCAAAATTTCAACATAGTTTGGTAGTCGTCTGAAAGAAAGGGGCTGAGAGTAATAATTTGGATGCCATTTTGACTGCCACATAATTATTGTAACGGAAAAGCTGGATTCTCAAAATACCTTGAAAACTGTCTGTCTGTGGTTCAGTAAACATGAGTTGTGTGTGTACACTGTGTGGTTCAGCAAACATAAGTTGTGTATGTACACTGTAGTGGTTCAGCAAACATGAGTTGTGTATGTACATTGTAGTGGTTCAGCAAACATGAGTTGTGTGTGTACACTGTAGTTGTTCCACAAACATAAGTTGTGTGTGTACACTGTAGTTGTTCACCAAACATGAATTGTGTGTGTGCACTGTAGTGGTTCAGCAAACATGAGTTGTGTGTGTACACTGTAGTGGTTCCACAAACATAAGTTGTGTGTGTACACCGTAGTGGTTCAGCAGACACGAGTTGTGTGTGTACACTGTAGTGGTTCTACAAACATAAGTTGTGTGTGTACACTGTAGTGGTTCACCAAACATGAGTTGTGTGTGTACACTGTAGTCGTTCACCAAACATGAGTTGTGTGTGTACACTGTAGTGATTCCACAAACGTAAGTTGTGTGTGTACACTGTAGTGGTTCACCAAACATGAGTTGTGTGTGTTCACTGTAGTGGTTCAGCAAACATGAGTTGTGTGTGTACACTGTAGTGGTTCCACAAACATAAGTTGTGTGTGTACACTGTAGTGGTTCAGCAAGCATGAGTTGTGTGTGTACACTGTAGTGGTTCAGCAAGCATGAGTTGTGTGTGTACACTGTAATGGTTCCACAAACATAAGTTGTGTGTGTACACTGTAGTGGTTCACCAAAGATGAGTTGTGTATGTACACTGTAGTTGTCTGTGGTTCATCAAATGTGTGTTGTGTGTGTGTACACTGTAGTGGTCTGTAGTTCAGCAAACATGAGTTGTGTGTGTACAACATAGTGATCTGTGGTTCAGCAAACATGAGTTGTGTTGTGTATGTGTATGCTGTAGTGCAGAATGTTGAAGCAGCCGCAATAGCATTCTAATGATGTTATTGTATTGAATGTGCAGAAAGATATTCTTTAGGCCCCTCCCAATATATAAATAGCAAGCACATTCACACACCTGGAAGTCATCTTCAGATACACCAGCCTTTAGAGCAGATTTTTTCAAATCAGTTAACGGTTCCGCAATGAAAATTCTGTGTAGTAATGAAAATATTTTAGGAGACTCTGGACTTGTTTGGACAAGAACTATTAGTCCACCATTCCATGCTGCCTGCAAATATAACATCAATTGAGGTATTGGAATGATCCTATGATAGGAGGTTTTACATCCATTGAAAGAAGTAGTGTCATGCTGCATGGCAATAGATTTAGACCAGCATGACCCAGCCTATATCAATATATTGCCCCCCACCCTTTTGCTACTCCCTTCCAGTGAGCTGCCTGTTACTCACAAAATGCATGAAATATGACAGCATAACTGTCACTTTATGGAGGTATCGTGTGAACAAAAGGTATGTCCCTGTGGTGTTTGGTGTGTGGTGGCGCATTGTGGTGGCGCAATTTGGCTGAAATGTAGTAAAACAATTAAGAGCATGTACATTATATGCTCTTAATTATTTTATAGCTCTAGACCAAGAAGACTGATGACTACATTCACCATCACCATTATCAGTCCTTATCGGTCCACTGTTGGACATAGGCCTCTTTCAATGAATGCCAAGGAGACCAATCTCCTACTACTCGCATACATCCCAGTCCTAAAAAAAAACATTATTTAATTAAACTTTTAATTCAATGCCAGATTAATCAAGTGTGACATACCTGGCTCAAATAATGAGCATAGAGTTTTTCTTGATTTGATAAGTTTTCAAATGCCTGAGTACTATCGAGCTCAACAAATCTTTGATTGTTTGGCAAGAGAAAATTTGATTTGTCTTCCATGGCCGAAGCTGGTAAAATATTAAATATGAACATGTAATTTTATCAAAACTTAGGAATAATTTTAAAATCTGCTTATTGATGTCACTTTATTTAGTGATTTATTTAAAAAATCTATAAATATTCATTATATCAAATTTACTAGACATATAATTTTATCAAGAGTAATTTAGTTAATTCAGGGATTGTATATCATTATAACAGTCTTAATTAATTGTTTAACATATTAGTAGGTGTACACTGTTGGTTACTATAACATAGAATATATAGTTACACAGATTGATGTGGCAGGTTTTTAGCTAATACTGATTCGATACTGAGAGAACATGGATTTGATAGTGTTCATTGTACAAACTAAACAAAGTGATAAGCAACTACAGACAAAATAAATATTTGCCACATATTCTTCAACATAGGTGTACATACAAAAAATGAATGTAATTACAGATATTGATAATATTAGATTAAATTTCTATGGAAAATGCAATTAGGGCAAAATTTTAAGTTTGTTAACTACTTGTTACACACAAATGATGAATTATCAATAGATGTAGAAATATATAAATGTAAATAGTACTGACCATTAACAGTTTTTACCGGTCGCAATTTTATGACCTGGGTACTCAAAGATAAATATTGACTGTATTTATTGCTAAATGAATCAGCATTCTGAATACGCCGGGATTTCAAAAGGTTAATAGTCAGAGTTCGCAACATTTAGTACAATATATCTATAGAACCCTGTGTAGTTTGAATATATTTACTTTATTTTAAAAAGTACTTACTAAAAATTTATAATAATATTTGATTAAATAAAAATTCTAACTTTTAAGCCGTATTTCAGCAGTCAGCATCGGGCATCAGCCGGCAAGCGTAGTTGTCACTTGTGACAAGACACTATCAAGTGTCACAAGAAGAATCAAGAGACAAGAAGTCACTATAATAGTGCCAACTGCAAAGTGCCAAGTAGGTAGGGTAAGACGTATTTATGCTACAAGGATTTAATACTAGGTTTTTATAAAAGTATTTGACTGTAAGGCGAACGAGCGTAGTCCGTACTATATCTAAATACATTTACATAGAAATACAAGAATCACTAAAAGAAAAAGAAACAAAAACAAACAACAATGAGCAAAGTCAAAGGAATATTAAAATATATTATTTATGCGATTTTTGTCTTAAGATAAACTCACTCACACTCACGTACAACTGAATATGGCAGTTCATAAACTATCAGGTCCAAGGTATGGGCCCCCATACGCTCAGCAGAAGATTGCACATATATACAAACCATATCCCAATGCCACTAAGAATACTACCACCACCACCATAATACACCAGTTCGTATATGAGTTTACACATTATTTACCAAAGTAACACCTCTTTGACATATAACAAACATTTTCGATTTAAAATAAAAAAAACTTAGTATGACACATGAGACTAAATATGACAAAATATTACCTTAGTTACATAAGTAACACATTCACACACACACACACACATATAATTATACATACACATGTCTTGCATAACGAACAGTACTTACCAAGATTAGTTTACAATATAAGCACGGCCTGAACACATTCATACTTTTTAATACTACACTAACTAGGCACTCAAAGCATATCAGTATCCAATCATATTAATCATGTATTTACAACAATTACTATTTCACTATTTCCTATCTGTTGGCACAAGTAAACAAACCAATAAGTGTAAAATGGCGGTACTTTGTAAAAATTCATTACCTCCCGTGGTAGTTAAGACTGTGTTACGGCGAGGTAAGATTCTCACTACTACATTTCATTTTGTATCTTAAAATTAAGGTAAAAAGGCTCATAACGTATTATGATATTAGTGGACTTATAGTTTTTTACAATTAGGCGTGTTGGATTTAGAATTATAGTAAACACAAATATCGAAGAATTTGCAATTATAATTATTAGTTAATCATTTGTAACCTTCTTTATTAT
>JAFELO010000963.1:609495-620805 GCA_017140195.1 Eumaeus atala
TTTCTCCTATGGGACAAATTTACTGATTGTATTTGGCAATGTTGTCAGAGAACGATTGTTTTAATATATAGTTGTCTTACAGTGAGGACCTTAAAATCCCTATAAAGTTAAAATTGATTACTCTTAAAATACAACTTTGTGCTGTTTCTACTGTAATCAAGTTACTCTTACCTGTACCGCCCCAAACTGAAGTGTCATATGTAGCAATTGACTGACATAACGCGAAATAAACTGCTTTGTTAGTCTTGGTGTCATTCAGATTTCTTAGCCTTTTGAAAATAGGTAATAGTTTACGTAATCGTGTTTTGAGATTTGCAGTATGTAGTTTCCAATTTAAGTTTCTGTCAATCTACGCCAAGATATTGGACTACTCAAACCGACGATATTATAAAACAATCACATTTTTCAGTATCTATGCAAGAACGGTCATACGCTTTTAATTTTATATCATTGTAAGGTTGTAAGTTATTTTTTATACTAAAAGATATATGCTATGATGCTAAGTTTAGTAATAAAGTTTAAAATAAAATAAATTTTAATCCAACCATCTAGTTAGGGTCCTGAGTGCACTCTCAGCTGCAAGCTTAACTTTAGGCCATGTGTCGTCTTGAAATAAGATAAACGTGTCGTCAGCGAAAGCAGTTATTTTTGAGTCAGGGATTTGAGTGCTACATAGACTACTAACATATGATGAGAATAGGGTAGGTCCAAGCACTGATCCCTGAGGAACACCGAAATTTACTTTAATCTTCGAGCTAACAACGCTTTCTAGTTTCACAGCCTGTGTCTTATTAGTTAGATAGTTGCTTAAAAGTTCCAGAGGAGTACCACGTATTCCAATGAGCTCCAGCTTACGAATTAGGAGGGGGATTAAAACTGTATCGAAGGCTTTTGCTATATCTAGGAAAATAACAATACATTTTTTTTAGAGTCAAGATTTTTAACTACTCCAGTGATAAGATCTACAATAGCATTAGTAGTTGATTTATTTTTATAAATCCATATTGACTATTAGAAATGATTTTATACTTTACCAGATAGTTGACCAGACGAATATTTATATATTTTTTTTGTATTTTAGCTATTATAATATTTATGATAGTGTCTCGATCTCCCGACATAAAAATACGAACTATTATAGAATGTTTTAGAATATCGGGGAATTTACCTGCTTATAGACATAAGTTTATAATAAAAGTTAACGGTTTAGCCATTAGTTTAATACACTTTTTAATGAATATCGAAGATATACCATCAAAACCAGTAGAATTACTATTTCTTAGTGTAGCTACTATTTTGTAAATGTCGGTTTTCAGAAGTACAAAAGAGTTTTTGGAAGAGGAACTGACTTTGTGATTAAATACAAGTTCGTTATCACTAGCATTTATTTCTTTAAGGATATTATTAGATAATTTAGCGCCTATATTAGCAAAATATTCATTTATGAAATTCACAGGAAATTGAGTATTGGATTTTAGTTTACTTAATTCAGAGGCTTCTTGTATTTTAGCTGAAGTATCTAAATTACATACTCGTTATATAACACTCCAGGTTTTTTAACGTCTTTAATATTAACTTGTAGATCTATTTTGTTATATTCATTTCTTAGATTACGAAGTATGGTATTACAAAAGTTTCTATAACGTTTATACGAAATTTCGAGGTTTACATCATTTGGCCATTTCTTAGATTTGCCACGTAATTTGTCTCTAGATCTCATGCAGCGCAGCAATCCTGGTGTCACCCATGGGAGGTAAGTTAGTTTTCTATTTGGTACTCTCTTAGTGGATGTACATTTATTAATAACATCTGTCAATGTTTGAGTTACGAATTCAGTGGCAGTATTTGGATAAGACATCAAAAAAAGATCTCTCCAATCAAAATGTTTTAGAATTTCAATAGACCTGAAATAGTTAAGCTTTTTAATTATCCTATCACGTTTCAATTTTACGCATTGGTTTGTTATTGGAATATTTAGATAAACACAGCAATGATCAGTTACCAACATCTCACAGACTACGGTATTTATCTTAACATTCTGTTTAACAATTGATCCAGACATTTACTTTGACGAGTAGGCAAATAGTGGCTAGGCAAGAGACAATGAGTGGCAAGCAAATCTAAGTATTAATTTGCTTTGGGATCATTGTTATTGGGGCTTATATCAATATTGATATCTCCAGTGAGAATAATGTTAGGTGTATGCTTCAGGTCCATAAGGAACTCGTCCAGTTATTTAAGAAAATTATCTGTTGATAGAAATGATGGTGATCTGTAAATGCATATGAAGGAATTACCTGCAACAATTTTAACAACTAGGCAGTCTGCATCAGATAGACCAGGTTCATAAACTGAAATTCCTTCCAAATTGTCGCGGACATACACAGGCCACAACACTATTCTAATTTATATGTCTTTGTAAGTATACTGTCGTTACTTTCTTATGATGCCGCCAAAAATTGTTAATTATTGGCGGCTACAGGTGAGCGACACCTCCTCAATAGTACCAACCCAAATCAGCTGAAATACAGCATGGATCTACCTCTAAATAAATATCTCAAAATAGACAAATGTTTTAATTTTTAGTCTTCAAGCCGTATTAGCTCAGATGGTAACGTAGCAGATTGGATGCTTAGCCGATAATCTTAAGCTTTAAAATTTTATTAAAACTAATGTTAAATAAACAAATAGCCTATATATTTTTAATTTAAAGATTACAAACTTCAAAACCAATGTAATGGAGTAAATATACATTGCATAAAAATATTTTAATTGATTATATGCTTTTAATTTATGTTATAAAAAATATACTACTTATGAAAAATTATTTGTTACACTGCAAAAAATGTGTAAAATATGAAATTAGAATTAATGGTTTAAACGCAACAAATTCCAGCATGTGGATTGTGACGTCATATGAGCAATTAGAGTTGTGTATATTATTTTAGTATTTGATTCCTTCAATTTGTCGAGATTCTCACAACTCTAAAAGTATGTCTAAATATTAATATAACAGTGTACAAAATAGTAAATGTAATGTATATACGTTTTCATTAAATAGTATTAAGAAGATTACTTACACGATTGGTGGCCGACCGCAAGGAAATACAGAAAACCAAATTGACAAAGAGCCACCGTACATCCCTATATCATACATACGTCACGTCACGTTACCTTAATGTTAACGTTGTACTTTACGCTTTTGAATATGACGTACAATTTTTACCCTTTTTAATTATGAGTACTGTAGTTTTAATTATGAGTATGAGAATATAGTTCAATGTTTAAAAGGGATTTCAATAAGGAATTTAGATGGAGGTATTATATATTATTTTCTTAAGCTATTGCTACATGAGTTAAGCAATACATTAAGGAAAAGTATTTGAGCCTAATTTTAAACTTTTGCATATTCTCAATTGGAAATTAATAGGAAAATCGATGTTATGAATGTCTCTTTGATTCTGCGGCACACAATATATGTTCTCAGTTGCAAAAAAGAAAGTGATAGAAGATTATTCTAAATATGCTTGTAATATTCCAGGTGCTTTTAATGAAGGAGAATGTAGATAGATACAGGCAAACCCTTATATTAACCGATTAAAACTTTACTCGGTTGATGCTTGAATTATATATTTTTTAACACTCAAAAAAAAATAGCATTATTGCTATTACCGACAATAGAAGAATATCCCAGCTGTTAATTCAGTACTTTGATTGTCTGTGACTTTCGTCAGCAATGTTGTAAGATCTGTGGCAGAAGTAAACACTCAACATGGGAGATTTTCACAAATACTAGAATAAAATTTGTAATTGAAATTGATTTATAAAATGTTATAGTTAAAATAAATTTGTATATACTTTAAGTTTATTAAAATGTCTACGGAGAGGTAAACGATTTTTATATGTGCCGATTATTACACGTTAAAATTGTTTCGAATATCGGTCGAAAGTTGCAAAATCAATAAAGTACGCGAAATCACTAATGTCACGCCCTGCTATCTATGTTGCTGTACAGTGTTGCTGTTAAAGTTAAGTTAAAAGTGAGTGATGTTTTATTCCAGGGTAGAATGGGTGGAGATAATAGAACCGAAGACAAAGGAACATATGTATGCTAACCTAACAACTGGTGAATGTGTATGGGATCCACCTGAGGTAGATACCTGATTTATATATCTTTAGAACTTATATTCAACTGTCGTAATACTCAGTTTATAAATAATATGCTGTTCTTTATGTGCATACGACGATAGTATGATATTTTAATTTACTAGTAACAAAACTTTTTCAAACCATCAAATGTATTTTTCCTATTTTATTTTTATTTGAGGGAATTGGTTAAACTACAACTGTAGCTTAGTGACATTTGTAGGGTAAAGTTAATGATTATAAATATATACCATATTAAACTATTGCTTAAAAATCAAATTAAAAATGTTAGTGTCACTCGTGTTATTATAAATTAATTTGAGTTTGGTCATTATCAATATCAAATTTATTTAGAAGCATATTTACGGACATTGTGTATATAACATTTATATGTTCATTATGCATATGTATATATCAAATCACATCTATTTCAAATAAAATACATGTAACAATTTACAATATACCCATGTACCATATTCCTTCCAAAGTTATGGAATCAAATTATCTCATAATTCAAACTCCACCAGCTAAGTTTCATAAAAAGATAAAATTTCATGATAATGTTTCATGAGAAGAAAGTAGACAACATTAAATTTTTATGTCATTGACACAAAAAAGTTAAATGTTTTCTCACAGAGTGTGGGATGGCCACCTACCCAGTGGACTGACAACTTGGTTAAGGTGGCAGGGAGCTGGTGCATGCAAATGGCTTATGTCTAGACTTGCAACAAATATTCAGCCACTATTTGGTGTTCAGCAGTGTACAAGTTACAAGCAAAATAGAAATACAAAATACATGGATATTTATAGATGCATTATATTTTTTTCCATAATAAAAAATCATAAACATATAAAATGTCTTAAGTTTATAAAATTTATCATGAAATATATTTCCGTTGTCTAGTCCACAAGTCCTTCTGGCACTCAGCGCAGGGATAGGCTAACATGGTATGATTAGTTCATTGAAATTATTTACATTACACACAAATATTACATAATTTTTATCTAAGAACAAAATTACAAAAAAATGCCAACACGAGAGCTAACTGTAGGTCAGGTGTCCCCTTCTAATCTAAAATTGTTTGAGCACCACATCATAGCACAGTACCTAATTGCACCAGTGTTTAAATTGAGAACCACACAGACTTTAAATCAAGCTACTGAGCCCTTATTTTTTGAGCTCCACCATGCAAGTTCTCAAAAATTTACCAAAAACACCTGTAGTTAATGGACACACCTGGTAATGTGCTACATGCTGAGTGCTAACATGAAGCAAGTGTAAGCATTGGTTTTCCTTCAAAGATGGTAAAAAATTGTCTTATCATTATAACCTCATTAATAACAACCTAGCAAGATAATTAATCATTATTGCTTTTTCTATCTTTGTAGTTAATGCCAATTAATTATGTTATAAGATGCAAGTAGGTTATTCACTCCAACAATAAATTTTCTGTACATTTATTTTGTTCAAATTCTTTGATCTTCCTGTATTTACATTAATAATAATAATAATGTCATCCTAGCCGAACTTCTCTATTAAGAGCTATCTGCTCGGGACATATATTGCTCAAGTGTTTGCAACACAAGTGCACTCTATTCCTTCATTCTCCTATTCTGAAATGACCGGCAAGCAATCAAGTCAAGTTAGATTGCTGTCTGCTGCACTGGACTGACCTGTGCCTGATTTCTCTTGCTTGACATGCTCTCCGAAACATGGGGGTGCAGCACCGCCAACTTACTAACGGACAGTTATTAGAATTTGAAAAATTTCAATAGCACTTTTTGTATGGTCCAACCTGGGATTCAAACCCAGGATATCACTTCTGTGGCTGAACATGCTTAACACTGGACCACAAGGCAGTCAATCAGTAATTGTATTCACAATTTCACAATATAATTATAGGGTAGTCTCTAATAACCCAGAATCAGTTTAGAGTGGTTGTGGATGCATCATCAGATTTTTCGTAGTTACTTAGAGCAATTTTTATCTATTCCTCTCTATATGTGGCTCTATGAGCACATTTAGAGAGGGAACATTTAGCTCTTGTTGGTGGTTGTACAGTGGATTGTTGGCGATAATGTTTAAGCCAAGCTCTCTTGACTGAGAAGACTTGTTTTTGATATAATATGGCAGTTGTGAACAGCATATGCCAGACACATGACATATTTGAAAATACTAAACAAATACTTGCATTGTACAAGACTAAATAAATATAATTCATTCATAATATATTATATTAGAATTTAAAAAATATATATATGTGTATGAAATTATTGAAGGTAAATAAAGTTGAAAATTTTATTGTATTTGGTTTGGAGTATTCCATCTCTCAATGCGATCACTCAGTATGATAGCTAGGTCCCATAGGATTAGTTGTAGAATACAGACTGTACTTGCAGATCTTAGGAAAGTCTGAAATCACATTGGTTCGGTTCTCGTAAAAGTGGAAGTATTGTTTTCAAACAATGCTTCCAATACAATACAAGCAATTATTTATAATATATTACTGTTAAATAGAGCATTTTTTTACACTTTAATAATAATCTTAATTATACAGGAACAGGTTGCCATTTTGGTTACTAATAATATGAACGATTATTAAATAAGGTTTATAACATTAAAAAAAGAAACAACTTCTTTCACTGCCATGTTAGGCAGAGATATGTAAAATGAAGTGTAATTTGCTTTTATTGTTTCAGGGTGTTAAAGTAAAAAGGACAGATTCATCACAATGGTGGGAGCTGTTTGATATAAATACTCATAGATTTTACTACTACAATGCATCAACTCAGGTATAATCATCAAACGTTGAGATACTTTTACTTTCAACGGAAAGTGAATTTATTCAAAGATTTTTTTTTAATTTCAGACAACCGTATGGCACAGGCCCACAGATTGTGATATTATACCCCTAGCAAAATTGCAGACGTTAAAACAAAATACTGACCCCCAAAAGAGACGTGAGACATCTACACAAACTAACCAAGCTGTACCACAGGTAAAATTGTTTCCATCATGTTAATACTGTTACACACCTGTGAACACAGACATGTTATATGCAAAGCACTACATATTTAACAGAAATAACACAAATTTACTATAACTAATAGACAAAGAACACCTGAAATGGCTGGAAATTGCAGAACATAAAAGGAAAACATTTAAAAAGGCTCCGATTGCTCGTCTGCCCCCCCATTTGATAGTAAAAAGTAGATTTACTACTCATCAATTCAATAATTTTTTATCTGATAAAACTGAACGTCCTTTTTATTTATTTATTTCCATTTACACATACACATCACAAGAAATAATTATAATTGTTATAATAAATACCTACAATGCACAATAACACGATAAGAATTGACAACAAGCTTTGGCAAATTTATGTTCTGTGGTAAAGAGAAGGGGCTACTTCTTATCCTTAGGGTCAATTCATACTAGCGCAGAGTCGAAGCGCATCGAAGCGTCAATCCGAAACTTAATATAGCAAATTCACCCTTATTTCCACAATGTAATGCACATATTTCTTCCAAGGAAAAAAAAAAGACGCGCGAATTCACGCGCATTGGAGGGAATTCGCGCGCCTGCGCGCGAGCAACCCTGATTGGTGCGAGCGCATTCGCACGAAGCCAAGCAGCTATTAGGCGAACTACGCGCCGTCTGGTCAGTCGGCAATCGGAATCGGACGGAAACTGTCTTGTGTCGAAGTGAATCACAATGGAAAACGACGAGACATTAATTTATTTGGTCCAAAAATTCAACTGGCAACTGGTGTCCATCACTAATGCCACGAAAAAGCGCGCATTCTCGCTCTAATCCACGCGAATACGCGCGCATTCGTGCGACTTCGCTTTGATTGTGAGGAATTTGACGTTTCGATGCGCTTCGACTCTGCGCTAGTATGAATTGACCCTTACTATTCACAATTTGGCACACCAGGTTTGGATCAGCTAATATCCAACTTTATTATCACAACGGATGTATGTGATTAACTTCGCCAAAAGCCTTTACATGTTGCTTACACTAACACAGGTATTTATTATCATAAAAACCCTCATAAGCTGACATTTGTTCCTATTTCATGATTTAGATACCATCAAGTCTTGAGCCGGTAAGTAGTAATGGAAACGGCACAGAGGCCAGCGTCAGCAAACTGTCTCCAAGTAATGCTAAAACTGTTACCATCACACAAACGAGTCCCATTCGTACGAGGAGATCTCATTACCATCACAGGTTGGGTTACATTTTCATTAATTCTTCCTAATATATTTTTATATTTGTATTACTAGGAAAGGCAAAGCTTGTTCATATATTTATTGCTTGTTAATGGATATAAAGTAAGAATTTTCGCATAATGATATAATTTAATACACTAAATACAAAAGGGCAACAATAATGATAATTGGCATTTTAATTCTAAAAAAAAAGTGTTTTGTATATTATTAGAAATAATTTACAATGTTCATTATATCGTTTGGGGCTTTTGCTTCGCAAATCATTCAATGTAATGCTTTATACATGACATTCACATGCAGTGCAAAGGGATTACCAGGAGAACAGGCAATTAGTGTGATAAAATTTATGTAATATTCTATTTTGTGCTTCCATTCTATGCCTTGCCATTCATTGACTGATATTTGAAATGCAATGACATTGATCTTTCGTGTTTTAACGTCGGACATGAGTACATAATGTGTAACAATTGCGATTAGTAGAAATAGCGGAGAGAACAGACGCGGGCGGCTGAGCGAAGATGGCACGACGGCACTGTGCCGGCACACGGACTCCGGCCGCTCTTCCGACAGCAGCATCAGCAGCGCGCAGCAGCGGAGGAAACAGGTAGCACATGTAACAGTCACATCTAGCGAGCTTCTGTCTCCCCGGGCTCCCTGCGATTATATCATTGAGTTCATAATGACAGCCGCTCTCCGATCTCGGCGAGTGTGCTTCGCCCGTTTAAAACTCTAGTAAGCTTATTATGCTAGATGTATGTGGTTCATACATAACGCACATTAGAATTGTCCTTAACGAACAGTCAGAGCCTTTTGACGCCCACAAACATCCGCATAGACTTATGACTACTTTGTTCGGTTCTTCTATTTGGGAGTGGAAATTATCTTAAGGCATCCAAACAATCCAACTCACTTGCAACTCATACTTATCTTACATTATATTTTCGATATTCTTTTGGAAAAAAAATTATAGCATAGTGAGCCAATATGCTATAGTATTTAATAAACGGCCAGAGGCATTTGATAACTACCATCATATTCATCTTATATAATGGTTGTTGTATATATAAGCATATTGGTTGGCAGCAGGAGCTGAGTGCTGCAGGCAGCGGTATCCCGTCGTGCACGCCGCAGCTGCGGAAGAGAGGCGTGCAGCCGGCGCCGCCCGAGACCGACAAGTGGTCGCCGCACTCAGGTCTGTTCACCACTCAGCAGATCAATTGTCAGACCCACTGATCTATATACATGGATAGCTGAGTATATTTTATAAGAGCCATTGAACCATTCGCCCCCAACGCCCTAACAGGGCGGACTAGCAGTCCTTTTGATGACTACCGACACCCTATGGCCGTCACTTCATAGTCATCGAACACTAATCAACTATCGAATACATAATTATTAAGTAGACATGTCCTCCCTCCCTCCTCCCCTCCAATTGCCCACCGGTTACAATATGTACGAAACGCGGCGGCATAGTTTTCACTTTGGTGATTGCTCCAAAGTGAAGACTATGCCGCCGCGTTCATATATAAAATATATATTGATGTATCATGTGAACAAGATATACCTCTCCGCTTGTGACGGCCTCATTCGGCCGTAAATGTTATGTACGTCAATATTCCGCTCCGCAACGTTCGATGGCGAACAGCGTCAAGTGACAATGACGCGAGTTCTATGACCAAATTAGTTATTTAAAATTTAATCTATATAAAATTGTTCACCCAAAAGGTGCTCAACGCGATTAAAGAAATTATGAAACAAAAAAAAAAAGGATGTGTACTTGTGTTACATATCTATATTAATAATGTAAACGTTTGTTTAATCTCTGGAACTACTGCCCAAATAAAAAAAAAATCGAGGAGGATTAAGGAAGGAAGGCTATACACCATGACGTTACGACTAATAGGACCGGAGTTGTGCCGGTGGAACCATGGGGTGAGGCTAGTCGTGTATACTTTCTTTCACCACTCGATTGCATGCCCAGTTATTATTGGTAATTGCTGATTGCAGGCCTGAACCGCAGTGGCAGCTTTATCTCGCCGCGGAAGGACGCGTCGGATGACTCCATGCACGAGAAGTACTTCAAGTCTGTCGAGAGTACTCCGCTCACCAGGCGAAAGGTACGACTAAACTAGGAAATAATTCAAATTAATGTTTTTTTCTGGCCCAGTATTCGAATGCTGCCCAGATCATACACGTACATCATCGTGTGTATGCTTATCTATGGCTATGTTTATGACGGACAGTCAACTTGCAAAAGGAAGTTGAAATTCCTATTTTGAATTAGAACATATTCTTTTCATTTTATTCAATTCATTACTCATCATAGTAATACTTCAGTGTCGGTAGGACGATGAAAGCAACGGAACTACTTGACCATAAACCGTATGGATTTTGATGGGCGTCAGTGGTCACCGCATTGTTTCGATTGCTCCTTTCTCTTAAGTCGTGTAGGAAGAAACAGCTCAGCATAGCGAGCTATCTCTAGTATCGGAGGTCAAGTTAGCAGTGCGTTGAATGTAATGTTCGTATTTAAATTTCAGTTGAAGCAACAGTCCACTGGCGGATCGTCCTGCGACTCGGCGTCGCCGCAGAGCCCCGGCAGTCCGCTACAGAAACCGCAGCCCACGTTGTTTTTGCAGGTATTATATATACATTTTTCCTACGATAATAATAACGCTTTACGCCTGTTATATGAAGCAGTGAAAGCTTGATACCTGCTTCTATTTTCTACTAATAAATGCGAGTGTTTGTATGTTTGTTACTCTTTCACAAAAAATATTCGACGAATTAGGTTAGAATTTTTAATAATAACAAAAATATTATTTATCGAATAATTCTCGTTTATCCGTATTTAATGTTTAACTGGAATAGTAGAACAAACAAACTTAACTTAAACAAAACCAAATTATCTATAAGTCTGTAAAGGTT
>JAFELO010000963.1:620889-640021 GCA_017140195.1 Eumaeus atala
CATGCATACCATATACAAAATTGTACATTCCATTCCAAGACTAGCGCGGCGCGTCCGTCATTGGTGTCGTCCATCTCGCTTGCAACGGAGCCGGCGGCGACAAGCGCGGGCGCGGGCGTGGCGGTGGGCACAGGAGGCGGGGCAACAAGTGCGCGCGTGCTGCACAGCTTAGAGCGGCCGCACCAGCTGAGCAGGCACGCGCGGGAGCGCTATTCGGACAGGTAACTTACATTCCGTAACAAAGCTAGTCGTATTTTTAATAGCTAGTGGGAACACACAGGCAATCTAAGCCACTTGCAGACACTATTTATTTGCGTGTTTTCACACGACACCGCGACAGAAGCGACGCTATCATGTCGTGTGAAAACACCCTTACTAATCTAATTCTCAGATCAATATTTTACGCTACAACCGTGGTAAGAATATAAATTATTTTCAGGCATTTAGATAAGGATCGGTTGGCGGAGTTGGAGCGCATAGAGCGGTACGGCGAGAAGCAAGCGGTGTACAGCGTCGACAAGCCGTTTCGCCAGACCAGCCTCGACCTGCGGCACCCGGCCGCCGCCAGCTGGCACCCGCCCAGGGAGTTCACCAGGTACACATATGACTATATCGATCATATGGTGATCCGAGCACAGTCAACGGAGCGTTCGCTCTAGTGTCGTCTGGTTTTCACGGATCCACCACAATTTTTTTTTATGAAATTTCAAAATACATATGACCCTAAACGCAAGCGGTTGGCTTTATTAGTCAAAATACGTTCTAAAAACCCATTCAGGAACAAGAGGTAATGTTTCGGTTTTGAGTAGTTTGTGCGTATCCGGTGACCTATTCGCGGGAACACGTCCCCGCGTAAATTATACACATATCTACGGCTGTTGGTAGCTAACTACCAACAGCCATATACAAAGACATTGTCCCCTTATATTACGTGAAATACACTACAACGCTCACTCAGTTTAAGTGGTTTTAATTGTAAATTTTGATGCACTTACACCATCGGCCATTTGCAAACAGTTGTCAGTACATGCTATATGTGCTGTTCCCAGACGGCAACAAGCAGAGCCCGAGCGCTACAGCTCCAGCAAGACGTCCGTATCATCAGGCAGCAGTAAGCACCGCGCGCCGCACGACCATCATAACTTCATGCGCCTGTCGTCGGCCAACGAGCAGGACAACATCGCGGCGGGTATGTGGCTCGCTGCATGCACCCAGCGTCCGTGACGTCACGTCGGCGCTCCTGTAACGCGGAATGGTTATAGGCGAGGGCGGATTGCATTTTAAATTGCAAATATTGTGTCCCTTAATTACACCAACCCATTTACTTGATAACCATCTAACTGTTACACTTTGTAACAGTTATGTGGATAGTGCTTGGCGCACGACTGTCGCGAATAATAATAAATATAAAAATAATAAATTATATAATAACATATAACATATAACATAACAGTAATATATGAACCCATTAATTAAATGTTTTATATAAGTTTTATTGAAATCTTTGCAGTGAGCTATAAAATGAAGTCGGTGAAACTAGAACCGATCCTGACGGAACCCAATGTACAGAAACACAATCAACGCCTCGAGAGGACTTCCATGCCGCGCGATAGAACTAAGTCTAGACGTAAGTTATAAACAGAATTCAGAATCCCACACTGACAGGCAGTGCTGGTGCGGCGTAAATGCTTTCCTCACATTAAAAAAAAAATGTTTTGTACAACGTATATTGTATTAAATAATAAAATTATCATGTATCTAAAACTGTTATTAGTTTTTAGTGTAAAATACAGAATATACTTAATTTTTTTGTGCATAATGAGGTTACATCTTGGTGTAAAGAGGACGGTTGTAGCCGAAATTCTATCAGCAATATTTTAAATTGATCAAAAAAACCATTGAGATGGGATTGTTGACTATACAGTTCATTTTATAAAAGTAAACGTATTTTAATAAAAAAATAATAATTTAGGCGTGCGAACGGGCGGTCTGAGCCATTCAATAACTACAGTTACCCTTGACATGCAAAAGGTCAAGAAAGATCATTGTTTTCTTTCGCAGCTCCAACTGGTCGCTGGGCTCTCGCACACTGTACGAAATTACATCATAATCAATATTTCCGCCGCTACTGTGTGAGCGAGAAGTCGCTGGTCGAGCCGATCCAATTCGACTGCATATCGAGCAATGACACCATTATCTGCTACGAAATCAATTACCTTCACTTAATTTCTCCGAATCCACCAGGCCATAGGAGACCGGTGGAAGATGACCCAGCGATGGACGGTGAAGAGGAAGAAGAAGGCGGGGGCTCCCCTCTGTATTGTAACTGGGACCTGCGCGGCATGCAACATCTGCTGCCACTGCAAGATTACATAATGCAGCAAGCCAAGCTTTCTAGTAAATATTTATAACATTTTATTCTACTATAATACCTACCGCATTAGGGCATTGGCGTGAAGATGTGTTGCTGTTGTTATTCCACTATGTTCGCTGTATGATGCAACTGATGTAATAGTGACGCAACTGGCTTCTGCTTCTGTTTTCGCAACTTTGGAACTTTCGCACGTTATGCTTAACACAAAAGTAGGCGTCTTGCGTACGCGTAGCTGAGTGGCGACCGTTAAGAAATACACGAATGTGAGAGCAGTAGTACGTATATGGTCTTGTAAATTTGCAGACGATGACCTAGCGAGATATAATGCTTCTACAAAACTGCTGCTATAAAATGAAGCAAGCAACGTCACTTTACCTGTCCGTCCGTCATCTGCGATACAGGATACTCCGAGCTCAGGAGAGTTTATTAGAATGATAACTATAAATATTCATATCAAATGTGTAAAAATTAATTTATTTTTATAACCAGGTCGCAGTCGATACGGCGGATCGGATTCTGACGACGAGTCCGGCACATCCCGGTCCCGATCCGGCTCCGAGTCTCGATCGTTGTCGGGGCATGAGCCCGACAACGAGTCGTCTGATGGCGGCGCACGTACGCCCGACGACGACGACGGTTCCGGCGTGTACCTGCCTCACACGTACCAGCACGCGCGGACTGACGTGGAGTATATGAACCATGGCGTATCCTACTATAACACGTTTGTGGGTTTCGACAGGGACAGACAGCCATCTCCAGGGATTCATAGGGTGAGTTACATTATAGATATAACAGTGTCAATGGCGGATAGGATTCCTAAGGGCATATAATATTCTGATGGTGGATGTGATACTATCAACGGATCGTATTGCCACAATGGCTTGTCCCTCTCGCTCGAGTTCTGAATTCCCATCGAATTACGCACGCACACGACAATATCCGCTATCTACGGGAATAATATTTTATTTTATTTAATACGTTCGTTGGTTCCGCCGTCGATATACATTTAGACTTTAGAATCATAGAAAGAATGCTGACTGCATGTATAAAATGTGTCCTATATAACGACGCTTTCAGACGCTCTATATTACCTATGACGAAATAGCTGTGGTCCATAGGCGTACTCATCTAGAGCTTTATATATATATATATATAGCAGCTTCGCCGATGTCTACAGACGTGTACAAACGCGTAACTTATTATTGCTCTTAAAAATTTGTATATTTTGGCATACAAATAAAATTTGCGGATATTACTTTGCAACTTCAATCAATTGATCACTCTGTAATTATATGTGTCTGCAATAATTGCAAATACCTTACATAATAATACTTTAATCGACTTACCACTTTCTCCCATTGCTGCTACTTCTTTGTCGCCAGGGTCTACAGCGACTGCTACTGACAAAACAGTGTTTACGACCCGCAAATAATGTATATCTATTTTTGTTATATTCATATCCACTACCACAGACGTCGTCTCTGGGCGGCGGCGGGACAGGCACGACTGCGAACGACTCGGGCGCGTGTGGTGGTGGCGCGCTGTACTCGCCAGTGCGTGCGCACCCGCAGCTGCACGCTCACCCGCCGCCCGAGCAGGACATTGAGATATTCGCTAAGGACAATCTCAACTTCAACAAGGGCATATTTAGGAGAAAAGTGAGTCAAATACTGACAGCTAATCTAAACGATTTAAAATGATATTGATATAACTTTATAACATTTTCATTAAACCAAGATGTGGGCGAATATAATAACGATGGACAACATCAGAACAATCACATTGTTTACAAGGGCACTTTGAGGAGAAAAATTAGTTAACAATTATAAAAAAAAAAAAAAAACATTGGAATTGGTCCATAGAAGTGTAAACTAAAAATAATTGAATTGCCGGTACTTAGTAAGGAACGGACTGGGACCTGAGCTACGAGTGAAAACTCCACTGGCTGTGCTACACGGAATATCATTCGTCAACATGTCGGTGATGCCAATACATATGAGCACCTGACGCCGCTTACATTACACTTCGTACTGTCAGCCAGACATTCAAAAGACATTTTGATAAATGAACGTCTTTTTATCATTTTGTCATCGACTGCATGTACTAATCGAAATATTTGAACGTCAGATTGACGTTTGATAGGGTTGTCAAATCATTGCATGATGAACTTTATACACTAAACCTAACATTAACGCATTCGTAGGCCTCAGTTCGTGATATGCTATCGTGGACGTCCTCCTCTATCAGTGCGCCAATGGTGGGCGTGGCGTGGGACAAGACGCACAAAAAGGCGGCCACGGACCTGTTCCGCCTCGTGCAAATCTACATGGGCGACCGTAAGGCACGCCCTGGCATGACGCTCAACTCCGTCGCGCAGGATATACTGCACGCGACATACTCCAACGAGAAGTGAGTAAATCACATTAGCGCAGCATCGACAACATACTGTCGGTAGTCCTCTAACAACGCGCCATTGGTGGGCGTGGCGCGGGACAAGGCACAGGAGAAGGCGGCTTCGGTCCTGTTTCACGTCGTGTAGACCTACGCGAGTGACCACCAAGTGCGCCCCCGCTTGACGCTCAACTCCGCCGCGCAAGACCTACTGCACGCCATTTAAGAATGGAGTACACCACGCCAACGCAGCGATAGCGTCATGCTGTCGGTACGTTTTTCTCTATCAACACGCCGGTGATCGGTATGGCGCCTATGTATAGTGCCTAGGTATACTACGTGCCACGAATGTTAAAGATAGAGAGGTAAGCTATCTATTTCATTGTTTAAATTGGGGAAATGCCTTACAGCAGGGGTTATCAAAGTTTTGAGTATGGCTCACAGCGTGTGCACTTTCCAGAGTAGAGTTTTCACGCGTCTTCTCTAGTTAAATACGGCACCACTATCCATGAAGTATAATGAAGGAGCACTAGGGAGTCAAGTTTAATAATACTGTCGTTTATGGTGGCAGACTACGCGACGAGCTGTACGTGCAGCTGTGCAGACAGACGACAGAGAACCCGCTGAGGGACTCGCTGCTCCGCGGCTGGGAGCTACTGTCTGTGTGCCTTGCCTTCGTGCCGCCATCACCCGCCTTTCAGCCTGCGCTGACCAACTACGTGAACAGACACCGAGACCCAGCTTTTGCTGATTGTTTTCCGGAGGTAAGAAAATTGTCGTACGTATATGTATGTGGCACTCAGGTAAACAGACCTGTGCTGATCGAACTTTTCTTGATAAATCAGTTACAAGTGAGGCCAAAGCTGATGCCATGACATAGCTTTCTCTGCCCGTGCAATGAAAGATCAAGTTTCGTTACTTTGTCTTCCTTAAAGTGATAAATAATCTAATTGACATATGAAACAAGTGAAAATTATAGCGTTTAACGAAATCCGTTTTCCGTTATAGATAGGAAAATGGCCTATTCACATCCAGGTATCTCATTATGCGAGTGTGGCCTGTAAGAGATTGGAAAGAATTGGTTTTGGAGGGAAAAGGCAACCGAGGAAACCTAGTACAGAAGACATAGATCAAGCCAGGGTAAGTTTATTTTCACACACTTTTATTAGGTTTAGCTTTTACAATCTAAATAACAACGTAATACACAACAAAACTTGTAACAAATATAAATAATTACACGCACTTCTAATTGTTTTATAATCATAAAACCTGACAATTATATGTAGATTAGATGACAATACAATATAGTCATCGAGCTGATCTGATGTCAATACCATATAGTCATTGAGCTGATCTGATGATGGGGTTGGATGGTATCTGATGGAAGCTCGTGCCTGCTAGTAAAATATAGTTTGGGCTCAATAGAACATTATCTGTTGATTGATTAAGCGTTTTCAGTATTTTTAACTATTAATTATTTATAAATCTAATAAAGCAGTGCACCTAGGGAGGTCAAATAAAACCAGTACCACTTTCTGGGGGCAGTAGGAAATTACAACAAACTATAAAAGTGTTGCAGAGAGGATGCAGAAGGGCTTGTATCACTTAAATTAGATAGAATATTATTATCTAATTTAATTATTCTTATTTGTTTCAGTTGGGATTTACAATGGTTTTTTAATTTGGTTATGTAATACAACTTGGCATTTATTTTATGATTTTGTATGCAGAATTATAATTATATTTAAGTAATATGATCGTATTCCAGATACAAATATTCAGGCAGTCGATGTTTGGCAACACCCTATCTGAAGTGATGACGCTGCAAAAGGAAAGGTTCCCCAACAGACAGCTGCCGTGGGTGCAGGTGGCGTTGTCGCAGCAGATCTTGGCGCTCAACGGCAAAGAGACCGAGGGCATATTCAGGGTGTCCGCTGATGTTGATGAAGTTAATGCCTTGAAGACCAAGATTGATAGTTGGGAGCTGCCCGATGCGTCCACATTAACAGGTACATTTGATTTGTGTACCAAATTACCCACGTAAACGTATATACTTCTGTGTATGGATTGTTCTATTATTATAAGAATGCAATTACCTAACTGACCTTAAATAAAAAAACTTTAACTGACGGTAAACAGGTACGGTGAAGGGAGACAACAACATTCATAGTATGTACGTGTTACCTGGCTGCTGGCCTACTGATGTAATGTTTTTACTTTTTATATAAAAATTGTAGATCGCGCCACTAGATTAGTCTAGACGCACGATCTCTGTTCTGTCGACTACAGCTCTATTCTTAATTGTGAATACAGTATAGGCGTATAATACGGCGTCGTGCCTTCACAGATGATATATTGATAAAATTACAGTGTTCATTCCATACACCTGATATTATTAAAACATGTATCTTTAACTGTTAAGAATGGCAGATGAAAGCTCAACCAAAGATTGTATGAAGAGAGTTCGGAATGTGGAGGAGAGAAGGCAAGGTATATAAGGATCGTGATATGTGGCGCTCCGTTCTATGGGAGTACATTAGAGTAAAGTAGAACCCAAAGTGGATTTACTCGCCAGAGCCTTTATAACCGCCGAGCTTTAATATTTCGGAACCAAAAATATAATTTCTCACCATATCATCAAATCTATATACATATCACGAATCCCGAAACGGATTTGCATGACTGGTATATCGTTACCTGGTTCTTCGCAACCAAAATGTTCTTAGATAGGTGACTTTAAAAAACCAAACATGGAGTCCAAGTGAAGACGTTTTAAAGAAAGTCAACAAATCTCTCTAAATGTTACTATCAAATAGCACATATTTAAAAATTATATATATTCCTAGACGCGCATGCGCCTGCTAGCCTGTTGAAGCTGTGGTACCGCGAACTGTACGAGCCGCTCATACCCGACGCACTCTATGGCGCGTGTGTCGCAGCCGGCGGGGACTTTGCCGCTTGCGTGCGCGCACTTAACCGCCTGCCCGCCATCAACCGACTCGTGAGTACCCGCACGCACTAGCTATCCCATGCACATGTGACGTCACAAGCGCATGCGCCACGAATCTGCTGGAGCTGTTGTACCGCGAGATGCACAAGCCGCTCATACTCAACGCGCTCTACGGCGCGTGTGTCGCAGCTGGTGGTGACTTCGCCGCCCGGGCCGCGGTGACCGCGAGCTTCTTGATCGGTGCCTCAGCTACAACAAGGCGGGTAGATACCATTACCACTGATATCTTATTGATGGATAGCTGATAGTGTAATTTTCAATTTAAAAATGCTCTGAAGGTTGACGCAAGCTTAATAAAATAACTGTGTTACTTGGAAATTAAAATTACCTTGTTGACTGATCATATGTGATACTAACTTTTTATTCCAAATTTATTGAATAGAAATGTCTGTTTCAGGTGCTTACATATTTAATAAGTTTTCTACAACAGTTCACCGCACCGGAAGTGGTGAGTCAAACCAAAATGGACTCAGCGAATCTCGCCATGGTGTTTGCGCCTAACTGTCTCCGATGCACGGCGCAGGACCCTCGGGTCATATTGGAGAACGCGCGCAAGGAAATGACCTTCCTGAAGACACTCATCACAAACATGGACACATCTCAAGTACAAGATCTCCTGTGACGGACGAATCTCAGCTACTATAACAACAATATACGCCACGATATGTAGTGATAGCGCCAAGTCTTAGTAGATTTAATAAATGCACCGATCTCTATATAACTGGATAGCTGATGCATATAGAAAAATTGCAAAAAAATGGATAGACTGGGTGTAGAGAGCGCCTTAGTATGCTTATGAAAGAACAAAAAATAAAAGTTTGCACCGGTGGTTCGCGCATGCAATCTTAGCTACTTTTGAGCTGATGAGTGTAATGATTCTACAAGTGGCATTAATGTCGAAGTACTAGCATGAGCTATCCAGTTACAACATGATCAGTAGAAAAAAGGCGATCTCTCCTTAAGAAAGTATACCAAATTCCAAATGAGGTCAATTCTGTGACTGGTATACGTCGAGTAGACTCATATGTATTTCTTGTACATTTTTTATATTTTTGTACGCTATATGTAATTTTATTTGGTGGTATCCAAAGATATTTAATGGGACGTGATTTTGAATGTTTAGGGCTCAAAGGTCCGTGTTATGTTACATGTGCGTTTGTTATTTAGTTTTTTTTATTGTGTGATGTATGCAAGGTTTTTTTAAGTTCGTTTTTAAGGTTCACACTATTGTGTTGATATTGTCGGACTTATACTTGGGGCAAACCAGATGGGTGGGCATATCAGAGCCACAAACCACTCGGCCTTAATATGTGTAAAGAGAGCCCAGTAAAATCCAGCAAATTTTACAATCCAAGGGACATATGCGCTTCCCAAATCTCGAACATGCGCCTGATTTTTATAAAAGTTTTTTTTTATTATTTCAATAACGATCTAGACATTTCAATGTATTTCCCTATTCTAATCTATATCATTGTCACGTTATTGTGGAATGTGATAGCAACTTTCTGCAAAATTGAAAGAACCTTGATAATGCAATTGGCAGCTGTAATTAAGTGTTACTACTAAGTTCACTCACTAGTCTATAAAACAACATTAGAAGATCTTTAGAATGACGTAACTTTAATGCAAAGCTACCCATGTGTAAATATGTAGTCTTTCGGATTTCTGGAATACCTATAAGTATTTAACGAGTGCTAATGTTGCTTTTTTTCCCTCCACGCACACACACATGGAGCAGGTTAAAAAGGAACGAACTTGTTCTGGTAACATATCACCCGGTGGAGTGACTTGTTACTCGCAGGCTCCGCCCATTCGGAACATTACTCTGACTCGAACGTTACTATGGCATCATATTTTTCTATCGCGTATGCAAATTTATAATCATCTACATATTGTAAACATTATTATGATTTTAAATAAGTTTTGCAATGAAAAATCATTACACAAAGGAAATACATATATTAAAATAATTATTTTAACTATGTATGGTAGTTTTGCATTTAAGAAAGGTTATGTTTAGAATTGATAGTTTGACAAACAATTTAAGTATTAAGTGTATTCTTTTTACAATTTGGGTATTAGGTTTCTATGAAATAAAAATAACGAATTATCTTATAATTTACTCTCATATACAAAATGAGATACTGTTTAGGAAATCAGTAGTCCTTTAGAAAACCTAATGCTCATTATATCAATTTTATAATTTAAGATGTTGCCATGAATTAGACTGAAGAATATTTTTTGTTCTGTTTTCATATTTTAAGAATCGTAATCGCATTGAAAGTCATCTTCATCTTCCGTACTCATGCACTCCACAATCTAGGCAGCTAAGACCACCATGACTTACTACAAAGTCGAAACCATTGGTCAAACCAAGAAATAAGTTTTACATATGATTTTTATCAATTTCACGTTTTCAATTAACGAATCATCACAATTTTTAGTGAAAGGTCACAGAACGAATAGTTATACGTACGAATATTTAGTAGTAAGTTCTTTATCTATAGTTTATGTCCACAATTTTTCACAAACACTAAAGCTAACCTCTTTGCTGATTGCTCGGACAGTGGATGGTCCCATTACATGCCGTAGTCGTATTGTACACATCGCCGTGTAACATTACTTTCAAAAACACGGCCGTTTTGTTTTGTGGCGGTCTAACGATTAGCCGGACTAACATTGCGAGAAGTTCTTCAATATGGCGGCTGACGTTTAGCCCTATTGAGTCTCTTGATTTTAGGCAGTGATAGTGATCGATGCAAGTATGTATTTAGGCCAAGTGTTTTGAGTGCAAATAAAATAACAACCTAATCATAAAGGCTTAGTTGGGAGCTTTTTACAAATAGTAGATTAAGAAACATTATGCGGGGCTGTATCTCTCGCTCACAAGGTGGGTGACAGCTATGTCGTGTGTTTTGTGCGGTTTGTGAGTTTCCGGAGGCCCATGAGATGGGACGAGAGAGTTTAACAACTGCAGACGTATATGAGCGCCGGTAATCATCGAAAGTTTGCTTATTTGCATACTTTCAGCTTTCTGGTCGCTAGTATCTTTATACTTAAAAAAAGTAACTACATAGGTAACTTCTTTCCAGTCGTGGTGACTATTAATTCAAAGCAAAACCATCTTTATTAGGTAATAAAGCGTAAATAGCTAAGACAAAAAGAAGACAAGTTAAAAAATTAAGACGAGTTATGAATGACTGGCCGTCACCGATTAGCACAACAAAGTTGTAATTTTAGTTTCGCTAGTAATCTCAGACCTATTAATGTGTTCTTGAAATCTACACTTTATTGCATTTAACGTAACTCGCCGCTTGAATATTAAGTTGTAAAGAAGTGTATGTTTTGCACATTTGTATATTTTTTTATGTCCTGTGATAAATAGATATGTAGTTTTGTCACAATTTCGAATTTAATCATTTTGCCAGGGCAATCTTAGATTTTCTTTTCTTAGTAGAAAGTTTTGAATCGAGTTATACAATTACGATACTAAGCTGGTAGGAGAACGCGCGTTTTGATGCAATAAACGGCGATACATGTACAGTCAGCATCAAATGTCCACTGACAGACTCCGGGCCGGTTTCACAGCCCAAGATTAAAGTACTGATTAGCCAATCTAAAACGTCTTCACACCATTTTCTTAGAGATACGTAGTTACCTGTCAAATAAATTAGGAATTTCGGTTTCCCAGGTCATACATTTTTTAGTCGTGTATGCAAACGAACAATCGGAACCTTTCAAGGACTACCCGCGCCCATACTCATCCACACTGTTTTTATAGAGATGCGTTGCCCTCCTTTACTCCTGCCCTGCATTCGTTTTCCTCCTCACCTGCTCTTAGGTCTCCAATGCTCTCAAAACACTAAATTTAAGTTTGTTATTGTCAAGTCAGACATTTAATTGTGGATTATTAGGGTCGGTTTCGCAGGTTACTATTAAAGTAAGATATTTGATTTTTTTATTACCTCTGACCGGAACGGTAAAACCGAAATCGGTAACTTGTTGAACTCATAAGGTCATATATCGGGACGTTAAGTGGAACCTGTGAAAGCGGTCCTAATATTGTTTATGTTGCTTTGGAGGTAACGATTGTTAAGCCAGATCCTCATCTACGCTGTATAGATGTTTTAATCTGTTTATCGACCTTAGATGCTGACTGTACCACATTGACGGTTTTAGATTCATAATAATTAGAATATAAAAAATATATCTGCTGACGATTAGAATCACATATAGATGTTAATATAATATTACCGAAAATATATTTGTAAAAATAACGTATTTATATAGATGTTGATGAATGATGAAAGGTCTATCTCACTACACAAATCTATCTGATACTGCCTCCAAACTATATTCAATTATGTGCTTACTTTAAGAATAGAGAACGTGTACTTTCCTTGCTGCTGTGATAAGTGATGTATTGAGTATAAGATAGTGTGCACTTTTATATTCTTGCGAGTCAAGTGAAAACGTGTATGAGATTGTGAGACGGGCTTTTGTTTTTATGAACGATTCAACAAGGGTTATTAAAACAGCTGACTGTACAAAGATTTGTTCGTAAATTAATTTTATGCACTTTTATACAACAGCAAGCGGATGCTTCTACTTCCAAAGCGCAGTTTTGGGTTTATTACGCGCAAGGGAATTTGTGCTCTAAAGTCTATTGTTTATAAGTAAAGTTATTAGTAGTTTTCCATAGAACCAGATCTTGAAAAAATATCCGTTTGTTAATAACATCGCTTGCTTGTATTGTCTGAGCAGTACACCAGATCACAATTCAGTCACTCGGCCCTTTCTTCAGTAAATCTGACTCTAGTTGTTTCTGAAGGGATTTAGGCCGAGAGTGTGACTCTCCTCCTCGTCTCTTCGAGCGAAGCTACGCCGCTGCACATTTTTTTTTTGATCTTTTGGTTCTTTCAGTGCACATGGCTTACTGTTTAATTTAGTTATATTTTTGTGCACATTTTGAGGGAGTCGAAAAAGCATATCTATAACAGAGGTACTTTAATATTTGGCATATCAAGTGCCAAATTGTATTAGAATTTCTCTTTTAAAGCAAATGAAAAGTGTTGACGGGATCAATCGCAGTATCAGGCACGTTAGCAATAGCCTATTATATTTAAAAAGTTATTTGACACTTATGATAATCTATGATACAATTCTCGTATAGGAGTTTGAATCCACTTGGTCATAGACTACGTTACCACTCACCAACTTGTATATGTGCCATAATGCAGCATAGATATAAGCCTTGAGTCTTTTGCGTGTGAACATTGAACTGAAACTGGTATTTCTGAATTAGTGAAGTGCTTGTTTTGTAATATACAATGAATTTGTAAGTATTAATATAGAGCGTCAACTCTCTAGATGAGCTGAGCTTGCGTTTTGGCAGAACAGTAGAATAGGATCTTGAGCTAGTTATATCACTTTATGTAAAGATGTATAGTGCTTATAAATAAATGCAATAAATAATATCTCGCTCGGAGTTTTGTATATAATATCGCTTATTTTTTGTTACTGGACGGTATATAACGCCTGCGTTCTGTATGAGGGCTATCAAATTACTGAGAAATATATCAAAAATTATCCGTTGGATCAATGCAAATACCAATCGTTGGTTTTATTTTGTTTCCCTTTCTAATTTTACTGTTCCATAGGTGGACTGTCTCGTGGCCTAGTGGCAAACATGTTCAAGCACAGGTCGCGGTATCGGTTCCAGTATCATCGGTCGGATTTAAAATTGTTTTGGGATTTTTTAAAATCAGATTTAGGCAGGGAGTCGATTTACAAAAATACAAGATATAAGATTTCATATTCAACTGTCATAAACTTATTTTTTTGCAATGTAAACCTAACGTGTATGATTCTACTATCCAGTGTTTTTACTATCCAGATTCTATTTAAAAGATGTGTTTATGTATTTCAAGCTATAAAGGAGCTAAAATCTAATGCTATTGGTATTGATGGCATCTCCCTAGGTATGTTGCACTTATCCTTTTCCCACACATTACCTGCAATGGCTACGCTTATTAATAGAAGTATATTGTCATACACATTTCCGCGTGCATAGCGTGATGTTGTGGTGCGTCCTATTCCAAAAAACACCTTGCCATGCGGAATTTAAAGACCTACGTCCTATAAGGATTCTACCGTGCGCATCCAAGATACTACAAAAGATAATTTGTAAGCAACTGGTGGAATACTTGGAGAAGAATCTTATATTACCCACATTACAATCAGGTTTTAGGAAGCACCATAGTACCGGTACCGCTCTTGTGAGTGTGCTTGATGATGTACTACAAGCCCAATTAATTAGCCCAAAAGAATAATTTATGGGTTGGAAGAGGCCGCTGTCATATGGTTCGCTAGTTACCTCCAGAACAGACCAAATCGTAGAAATTGTAGATGAGGAGCAAAACGTCATCTAGTCGCGGCGTAGTCTCCTTAAGCGAGGGGTCCCTCAAGGATTGATACTGGGGCCCAATTTATTTAATTTATACTCTGGAGACGTAATTAATTGCATAACAACATGTTAATACTATATATACGCTGATGACATACAAATCTACTTACCATTCAAACCACATGACTTGGCAGAATCATTGCGGTAACTAGGATTTTTGACTATTCGAAGGCAAATGCACTGGTATTGATCCCGGGCAAAACTAAGTATATAGTCCTTGGCAGTCGACATCAAGTGCAGCTAATTAAAAACAGAAACCCCTTAATTAAAATAAACGGTAATAGGATCGAGGGCATAAGCAAAGTTAGAAATCTAGGACTATTATTAGATGAAAATATGCGATTCGAAACACACGTTTCGAATACAATTCGCAACTGCTTCTACAGGCCTTAAAGATTTGTATCCAATTAGGGATTCATTCAATGAAAAGCTTCGCATAGCACTATTATATGAGTCATCCGTACTCTCCAAATTCAATTATATGGATGTCGCCCAAGCCCAAGATTACTAGAACGTACTAAGAGGACTAAAACGTACCATTCAAAGAGGTCAGAACGCCTGTGCAAGATACTGCTTCTATATAGCGCGACGAGATCACGGGACTCCGTCCCTGAATCAATCATCCATCCTGCTCGCAGGTGGACCGAGCGGTCAATCAGGCGAGAACAGCCCGAGCTTTGCTGTGGTCGGTACTAGCGTCCGGACTTCCTACACGGACGAAACAGGGGATTTACAAGGCGTATATCCGGACACGTCTGACTTACGCCGCCCCCGCATGGTACGCGCTAACCTCCCAGGCCCAGCGGAAACGCCTACAAGCCCAGCAAAACATATCCCTACGGGTCATCACGGGAGCCGGTCGCTACGTCCGTCACGACGTGATCGCGCGTGACTTGTGGATAGAGTCGCTGGATGAGTTTGTGTTTCGATTGTGGAGCGCTATGTTCAATAGGGCAGACAATGGACCGCATGCTCATCTACGTGACCTGGCCCCGCTGCACGCGCGACCACCTGACGGGAGACCGTATCCGCGTGAANNNCCCCCCCCCCCCCCCCCCCGTGATCCACCAAGCGGACTAGGGACTGCGTGTCCGGCGATCCGGACGAGGATCACACATGCGCATGCACCCAACACCCAATCAATACTCACCACAGTCACAACACACCACACAACACACAGGCCCTAAGCGGGCCTACATGCGACGGTGGCAAAACCGAAATATTCATTGCGGCCCCGTTACCGAAGGAATAGTTGTGCCCTCGCGATCCCACCCGGGTTATGAGGTTCGCCTCGGTGCCCGTAGCCCTCGCAGATCATCTGCGAAGATGACCAGGAGTAGTAGTCATCCATCCTAAAAATTTAAAGCCTATGATGTTCGGCGTAGCTAAGCACGAAATTCCCGTATATCTGCACAAAAAGAAAAAAAGGTGATACGCCCCATATTTGGACATAAAAGATTTTGTTACGTAGGTATGTAGGTATTGCCTAGCAATCCGTTCTCCAGGCGTGCCATTTATAAGCAAGTTCCGGTACCACAAGCCCATCCAACACCGCAGTATAACACGTTTTTTATCTACTATTCTCAATATTAAATCTATATATGGTATTTACTATACGCAATAAACAACACATATATGACATGAAAAATGGTGGTACTATTGTCATAAATTATGCATACAAACAACATAGAAAGAAGTAATTTTCTAAACTACCTAATTAAATAGGTTTTCTATGCCTACACATAGAAAACCCCATTGATTAGGTAGTTTAAAATATTACAATAAATTTTTAAAACGCGGCGTGAGTAGTTACTAACGATTTCACCGAGATTGTCCTGTTCCAGGTGGAGGCTGCATAATGCTAGGTTTTCGTAGCCAAAAGCTGAACCCTTAATGAATGAAAATAGTTTCGTCACGTCTATACGTATGTCACAAATGCTTACTCGGATATTATGGACTATGTATTTGAAATTTGGACGGTGTAATTTATGAGCCGCTATAGAAAGATGCCATTAGATTTTGAACAATAAAATGAATACTTCGTACATGTAAGAGCTGAGGGATAACATTTGTTTTTCGAGAGGGTGCAGTTGTGCGAGGTGTGCCCGAGAGGGGCGGCGCTGCGTCACGATCTGACATCAGTTGTCGGAGGGGTCTTGTCAAAGTCGAGCATCATCGTCGCGATGCTCGGCAGCGACGAGTCCTCCCAGATGTCCCAGAAGGAAGCCGACGAGGGGGTGAGAGAGGAGGCTGCCGACGCGGCCTCCCCCCCGCCGACGACGAATGGGGGTGCGAAGGAGGCGCTATCTGCAGCGCCTTCAGTAGTGCCCCTGTGTTCCGTGTCGGGCCGGGATGGGAATCCGGTCCACTTCATCAAAGACACGGCGTCGTGGGGACTGTCATAGAGTAGCCGGACAGTCTCCGAGGAGGTGAAGTCTGGCCTTTTCGCCGAGGCCAGCCTGTCGCTGGAGGGGTCCTGTTGCCTGCAGACCCGGGACCCTCCACTTATAGCGGCTGATTGCTCCCGTAGGGGTTTAGTTGGTATTGCTACCCAATGGCCGAGTCCAACATAGGTCTGGGGGTCTACCCGGGCTCCCAGATATCATGCGTAAATGCATTCCCCTTCGTCACCAAAAAGAAGGTGTCATAGAATACGTATTTCCAAATGATATGCTAACCTCCATCTGCCTTCATCTCCAACACTAGAAGTTTATGTTAATACTTTATGAGATATTTGCTTCTAAAGTGGTAAGAACTGTGGCTCTAACTTTTGAACTCATAATTATCAGCCCTTATCGGTCCACTATGAGCTCTATGTCCAATAGAGCTCTTTCTTCTTTTACTAAGAGCTCTATGTCCAATAGAGCTCTTTCAATGAACGCCAAGACGGGCGATCTCCTGCTACTCGGATCCAACCTGGGCCGGCTACTGCACGGAGATCCTACCGTGTAAATGGTCGACGAACATTTCGTTTTCCTAAACGTCTCCACTTCAGAACATTACTGGCCCATCTGCCATCTGTTCTTCTGAGTGTGTGACCAGCCCATTGCCATTTTATTGCGCTTATTCACCCTGCGCTTGGATTGAGCTTGATGGCATTTTTAGGCCGCCCCCACACAGTCGTACTTTTGAACTACTGATCGAAAATTCTGAAATTGAGATTTAAGGTTTCAATAAAGGCTGCAAATTAAAATTGGTTTGAACAATATCTATTTGCTTAAGAGACATGAGATTTTTTAGTTTGCTGCTACGGAACCCATCGTAAATCATAGGCGAGTCCGACACGCTCTTCGTCAGTTTTTCATATTCTATCCATCGATGGACGATGGACTTGGCTACTGGAGATGGGACTTTGACACAACCTCCATACGAAATGTGTCAAGCTTTAATCTCCAGGCTGCTGGAGATTAAGGTTCGCATAATCACAAAAGTATCTATGGATATAATATAGAATACAGCCATTAGTAGTCCCTCTACGAAGAGAGAAGACGTGTCTGAGGGCGGAACTATTCCACGTCACTGTTTGAGGTACAGAATGTCGTTTCAGTTCCTTGCTGAAAAGTGCGCCCCGCAACAGAAATATAAAGAACCCTGCATGCTATACTTGGAAGACAGTTCATTTCGGTAAAGGTTAATAGGTACATTTATTTTTTATAGTATAGCTATAGGCCGACGAACGAGGAATCACAGTTATTTTGTGACCCACGCCCACAAGATTTACCCCACACTCCACAATAGGCCACTGGCTAATTACAAGCCTCATGAAATGTGAAAGCATAGTTAAGACTATTAGGGTGGTATTATGCACACAATTTGGCTGCAATGCACAATGGCGCCACCTGATATTAATTGCTGGAGGTAACATCTTCATATGAAGCTTTTTAAATTAGGGAAAGTCGCTAGATCACAGTGGCCCATTTGTACCTAACCTTTTCCTTTTCTAATAATCGTATAGGCATATAGAGAATTATATAGATAGAGAAAGAAAGCTAGTCTAAGACGCGACTTAGAAGTCAAAAAACAGTAAATGAGGCTCACGTCATTGCACGTTGATTATTATATTAGAAATGATGTAATCGCACGTCATCTCACTAGCGTGTCATGAGTTTTCCTACACAGCACTACATTTTATTATCTACTTCTGAATCATACTGGACGTTTATTTGAAACGTGACCGTAGGCGCCAATTAACCCGTACTAAAACATGTAAATGATGTTGGTAGTCACCTAAAAAAGAAATAGAAAACAAACACTAATAAAGAACTGGTTTTTGTGGAATTTCGCAGATTACATTTTAAGGCAGTCTGGCATTTGGATATAAGAGCAGTAATCTTTTAAAGCATTATACAACGTTTATACGTCTTACTAATAATACGTAATATCCGAGCGGCGGATGACGACTTCAGAGCAAGGTCGAAAAGAAGGCCTATTTGAATATGGGTGCAATGACCGCTATTCTAGCTATACTCCATTTTGTGTACTCATGAATTTCTCCAAACATACATGTCGATTAGTATTATTCTTTTACGACGTTATAAATTTAATATACAATGATCGCTACTGACAATTTTAAGGATTCAATAATATCTTGGTTGAAGTAATTAAATTACAACAAGGAAAGAAATTTGTTCCAAGAAGTGAGAACTGAGATGGACGAAAGGACAACACGGATGTAGACAAATAAGTGTCAAATACATTTTTCCGTCATCCACCGCCAAATGTTTATTTAATGATCATGTGGTTCAATTATCTGTAACAAAAGCTCCTTTAAGCGGATTTTGAGATATATTTATTTTGAGATATATTTATTTATTTTCACTCCCGTTTTCCCGATATGTTTGAATACATACCTATTGCGAAAGTAAAGAATCGCTATAATTTATATATATAT
>JAFELO010000963.1:640047-657984 GCA_017140195.1 Eumaeus atala
AAAGGCTATCATCAGCAGTATTCAATCCTGCTAATCATTGACCCGCCACAAAAACAAACGGCCCTGTTTTTGAATAAGCCGTAATATTATAAGGCGATTTGTACAATACGACAAAGACATATATATCTATATATATATACAGCATGATGCATATACTTATATACATACATACTTATTATATACAGACATATAATAAATACCAATTACATTACACATAAAATATAATATTAAAAGAAAAACACACTCAAGTAAACATACACAATAATAATTATAGACTTAAACCAATTCATTTAACTTTAAGTTTAGTTTTATTAAAATAATATTCTCTTAACCTCTTTTTAAATAGTGCTAGTGTCTTGCAATCACGAAACGAGAAAATGCTAAAGCAGTAGGAAGAAAAATCTGTTCGATGGAGTAGGAAGAAATACCTGTAGGAGAGTAAGTTTCTGTGGTCTACAAAGAGAGTCTTGAGAATGAGAAAAGGTAAAGCGTGTACGTAGATAAGAAGGAGAATAAGGATTTAGAAGGATTTTAAAGAGACAGCACAGAATTCGGAAATGTCTACGGTGACGGAGTGGTAACCATGGTAACCATTGTGACTGCCTACGGTGATGAGTAACATGATCATATTACTTGAGGGTAAAAATGAATGACAAGCTCAAGTTTTGCGGTCGACTGTCTTACCGAGTAAACTAGAAGTTTGTTTAGGAAGTTTTCGGTGGCGTCGGCATAACAAATATCGGCTGTATAAGAGACAACGCAAGACAAATTTTAGTAGAAAATGGAAGGAAGTTCTAAAGTGTTTTTAGAGAATGAAAGGAAAGTAGGCTTTAAATATTAAATAATAAATGAAATGGAAGTTAAATGAATCATCAAATTATACATACTACAAATAGTTTATACATGTAAAGTATGATTTCTCAATTAATTTATTAAATTATAACACATTAATCATAATTTAATTACTTAATTGAATAGTCTTAAGGCATTAATTATATATTATATATATTATGAACCTCATAACATAACGTTGTTACAAAGTGTCGTCACTTAATAGGCCTAATCATTGTATATCAGGTTGTCGACATTCAATTTGCATACTATAGAGTATCGGTTTAACATTTTAATAAATCGTTCAATAACACTGATGACTTATTTACTTTGTTGTAACAAACGTCTTACTTTTAGGATTGAATAATAATCTTAAAATTCTAGTAGGAGGATAAGGAAAGTCAATATTTGGCAATGGTAACAATGCCAGCGCTACAATGCTGTAACTACAGGAACAACAGAGAACTGTAGTGAATTCAGTAATTGGTTTTGGGAAGGGCTCGACCGTAGTAACGTATGGTGCCATGCGATACTATGATGGTATCGAGGCCTTTAGGTTTAGCAACCAGAGAACTCAAACGTGACGATTGTCTATTCTGTTTTAGAATTTAAGACTTAGTGAGGGCTTAACAAGGATACCAACATTTTAGGTCTCGTATTTTTCTCCGTGGTTTTAACCATTTGTACAATAAAATTCGATACCTGCGATCGGGTAGTCCCAGATACAAGGCAATGAGTCCAGGCTCGATCGTCTTGGAGTTATATTAAATATGCTTATGTATAGTATATAACTCTGATGGGGTTGGATAAGGCCTAGTGATGAAGATATGTATATACTTTCATCACTAGGCCTTATTATACACTTAGGCATCTAAATTTTTAGTTAATAACGAAATCACTCTAGTTACTCGGCTCGACACACACACACACACACACACACACACACACACACACACACACACACACGAGCACGCGCACGCGCACACGCGCAGACGCACGCACGCATGCACGCACGCACGCACGCACGCACTCACTCACGCACGCACACACACGCACACACACACACACATATATGTATATATACAGACACACACACATATGTATATATACAGACACACACACACACAATACATTATTCCTAGTGGTCCCTATTCATTAACTGAAGAGTTCCTATTTGTTTTTGAAATCTAAGTAGCAGTTGGGACTGCTACTTACTATACTGTATTGTTTACTGCCTTTCAAATATTTTCCTGTAACAGGAAACACACCATTCTATCGGAGCTACTCACCGTCCTTGCACCGCTACTTTTCCTTCGCCAGGATCGACAGCGGTAAGTATAATGACCCTGAGATATGATCACAGGGAGCCGAGGAAAAATGTCTTGAGACCCGCAAAGAAATTAATCAGAAGAAAATAGGAGAAGCAGAAAGTAATTCAAATTTCCCTCCCCAATCAAAGCGGCAGACAATAAGAGATTGTAATGACTATATTATACAGACCAAGAAAAGAGAGAGCGGGCAGGTGAGGCAAAATATCAGCCTGGAGGTTGTGTAAATTATATAATATTGATGTCTTAAGTTTACGCGAGTGTTACTACTGATTACAATAAAAATACTTTTAAGGATTTTATCGCGGTTTTTATAATTATTGAACGTAACGTTTCAGAAGCTTCACAGCAACCATGGTCAAGTGTGGGCTGAGATGACAGATGTCCTTATGCCATAATGTATTAAAAGTACCCGAATAATTATAATTATTTAATTGTTCCGATTAACGCAAACAGTACTTATTATATCTTGCTGTCTTGAGGTGTTATGTCTACTTTTTCATTTGATTATGTTTACCACTGGGTCCCAAGTAGAGCGGGGAATAACCCAGTCACCTTCTCTATTCGAATTTGGATGTTTTTTTAATTTTAAAGCCTCACGGATCATCCTTGGAAGGAATCGGTGTTCCGTAGTGAGGATTTGCACACGTTGGTGTTTTATATCGGCTATATGTTTTTTAACGCGAGTTTTTACAAATCTTTTAGTTTGCCCTATATAAGAGAGTCCACAGTCACAATCGAGCTTGTACATACCTGCATCTTGCAGAGGGATATTGCATTTCACTGATGGTAAGAACTGACTAACCTTCTTTGGCGGCATAAAATAAGCTTTTATTGAAGCGACTTTCAAAACGACAGCCATTTTTGTTTAATTGACACCCTGTGATGAGTGTAGTCGTAAACTACTGTGGCTACAAATCAACTCTTTTCTTATTTTTTTGTGGATTATTCTTAGGTAATGCTCCTACAGATTCCAATTCTAATTGGAAATTATAGTAAATATCCGTTTTATGCCCAACCATATAACAATATTTAACAATGATTAATAAAACAATAAAACTAAAAATTTGCTTATCTCTTGTCTTTTGCTTGTCTCTTGTCTTGTGCGAAGGGGCGAAGTATTTAAATACTATGACTAATAATAAAATAAATAACAAATGAAGAAATGTAATACATGTTTTTTCACTTCATATTCTCATTTTCATAACATAATGTTATTTTTTGCAAATTAAAATACACCCCTATAACATAATTTTGAATTAATTGTTATAAGGATCTATGTAAATGTATAGATATTTTTTTAAATAAAACCACAATAAATCTTTATTTTGGTCCTCGTAAGGAGATTAAAATGAAAACTAAAGTGCTTACAAATCCAATAGAATTTATTATTTTACGCGCCCACGTAAATTCTGTTTGAAACCGGGCGTGGTTTTCTTACTGGCATTCTTGAGGTCTGACTTAAAATTTTGCGCAAGTTTTGTTATATGGGAAATCACAGATTATATGGTGACAAATTGTGGCCATTGGCAACCGATTAGCGCAGTGGTAACGTAAGCGGTATACCGAGCGCGTCATGCCAGCGGTCGCGAGTTCGAATCCCACCTCGGTCAAGGATCTTTATCTACGTATTACATGTAATTCTACAAAGATACATTTATTTTTTACATTTCTAAAAAAAATTAAATATTTGCTAGACGACGAAAACATGGAACCTACCTGTAACACAAATCCTTAAGGTACTCAGCACAGGGCTACGCTAATGTGGTGTGATAAGTTCACTGTTTATTATTAATATTATTACTATTGATAACTGCTTTTATAAGCACAAATGAAAAGATTGATTAATTTATGATAATCAATATCAATTAATAATATAAATAATAATAGCTATGTTGGCTCAGCAATATCCGGCTTTATAATCTGTAGTCCAGTCTAGATCTGAAATCCAACTGGTATACCAATGGTAACACTAGTCTATGGGCGTCATCTACTATTAGGTACAGAAGTCACTGAAGTCCACTGCGAATTTCATATCTTGCAAGTAAACTCCTTTCGTCGATGTCGTATAATAACGATTACAGTTCCTAGTGTTCTACTTGTCTGCCTCTATTTTTTGTCTGTCTGATAACGGTCCGAAGATAGAAAGTTGATCGTGTGCCTAGGAGAGCACTTTTTGCCGTCGGTGCTGCCCCGTCCCATCGGAATAGGGCACACCCTATATAAATAACCGACCTCCTAGTCCACAGACAAGGAGGTCGGCTAGTCTGTGTAGAGTTGGCCGCCGTGGCCGAAGTCCAGCTTGGACGACATTGTTATTATAATTCCCAGTTAACTGGATACCTCTACTTACTTTCCTACTGTGCAATTGGGTCTGATAAGTTAATTAAACTTGTGTAATTCAGATTGCTTTTTTTCTATGCAGTCCAATATAAAAGTGACCGGCCCAAACGTCCCATTGCCTAAGCAGCTCACTTTCTACGTCCACGTCCTTCTTTAATGTATACATACACATTCACATTCAAATGTTTGGCAACAGATTACGCTTATAATGGCAAAATAACGCTCTTCTATAAAACAACACAGCAACTACGTGACCATTAATAATAATAAAAAAAAATGCAGCACTTACATAATCGTTAATATTTATTGGAAAATTAAATGATGATTGTTTTACTTTACATTCATTGGTTTTGTAATTTATTATATATAAATATAGTTTGTGTCGTGGTGAGATTATGTTTGATTCCAGAGAAAAATTCGCACGGAACTATTAGTATTGAATCAAATTATGTTTACCTGATATGTGACTTAGATTTATTAAAAATTAAATATCTAAATGTTAAGGTTGTTTATAATTACATATTAATTACATATTTCACAAGAATGCACAGATGAATAAAATGTAGGTATATCCGTGGCCTGCACCGTAATGTGCTCGTAAAATAGTAATGCGCGAATAGAATGAAGTCAGCGATTTCTTCTGCAACAATAAAAATCCCATATAAATAAATTGTTATGCAAATGAGATTTATATTATTGCAGTCGTAAGTCCTAATGCCAAGACGCATTGCAGTGGAATTGAGCGTCACGTACGAAGAGATCTCGCCAATATGATGCCGCCGCAAAGTCATAGAAATGCTGTCGGGTTTCGAGCGGTTATGAGTAGCCGGTGGTCCACGGGGTGGGGTGGGGGCGATGGGATTATGTCCTAAAGCCTAATTTAATATTTTATAAGTAATCTTTTATCAATGTCTGAAAAAAAAAAATAGTCATTGATTTGTGATGAAGGAAAACATAATTGAATAGTTGTTATAATCACTGAAAGTTTAACAACCTTTTTAACTTTAATTTTGAACAGGAAGATAAAAATCCGTCGAATTTCCCAAATAAAAGGTGACTCAGTAGGTACGCAGTAACCACTGACACACTTCTCTTTGTTTTGTTTTCTCTGTGTTATTTGTAAGAATACAGCACACACGACATTGCTATGCCGTGAAAGTACAGTTCTTACCATTTATATTCACGTCATGTCTTTGCGATATAACTGACCATCTAAGCGTGATGTCCTTCACGATTTCATATAATTTAAGTCAAAGGTACACGATCGTAAATTGATTTGTGATCCCTACCCGGGCTCACCTCTTGTGGTAGTGGGGCTCTGTTGCCAAAGGTAAACCCAGAAGCAAAATTTTATGAACCGAGGCTGCTCTTTAAATCCCTCTTATACCATACCGTGCAGGCGAAGGCAATTTTGCGTACGGAACCGTACCCATTGGACAGTGTACCATTCCCAAGTTAGCGGGACCGTACCCATTGGACAGTGTACCATTCCCAAGTTAGCGGGGTTGTTCTGTTGTGCGGGACATCCCCTCTGTGGAGATGACGTCGGTCTCTTTAGGCAATAACTACCCGACAAGGTGACTCAATGAACAGTTTCGGGACACTTCATCGAAGGCGGCATTGATGGCATTCGTGGTTTTTTTTGTCACAAAAAAAATTCTGACCAATCTTGTGCCGCAAGCCCCCCGCACCATCGGGATCCTCCCAGGCAGGTGACGCGTTGGTGCAACCTATCCCTGTGTCACAAAAAAACGTTGATTGATTTGTCGTCCCTAAGCCGCGTAGTCATTAGACAACATTTGTTTATTAAACACTATATGATCTGAGTACCTAAACCCCACATGGTGTAGTCAATCTGGAACATTTAGTTTAAAACAAAGATTATTATTGTATAAACGGGTTAATAAACAAATTTCAACAGGCGTGACGTGTGTTGCGTGAGTTTTTGAATAAAGCAGGGACACTGCGTTTCTTTCTTGACGCTGGGAAACGCGTTTACGCCCCTTCACAGGCCCTGGGTCCCCACCCATCCAGTCATGTGTGGGGCTCGCGGCACATTATGGTGCCGAATACCCACAAAAACCACAGCGAGTGCCATTCGTGCCGTCTTTAGTGAGGTGCCCCGGAACATGAAATCATCAGGGCACCACGATGGCTAGTCAAGCCAAGCTACCGACGCCACCTCCACAGATGAAGTTGTCCCACAGGACAGGACAGGACAAACTCACCGATTTTGGGACAGTGCAATGGGGTGAGGTTCCCATCTTCGCCATTTGCCCCGTGCGCAAAAGCGCCGCCTCCTTTTTACGCTCTTTTGCCCCTTCTTCTTATAAAATTGGCTTCGCACAAGGTGTCTGGATTCAGCCCAGGCTACTGAGCCCCATCGCTATAACAAGGCTTGAACCATGGTGGGGCAGTAACACTGCGTCGGCCATCAACATCTAGCATCGTCTGTTAGGCGGGGACGGTTAAGTTTCAGAAGCAGTGTCTATGTAGACTTTTTTAGAAACACTTGATGAACAGTGTCTAAAGGTGTGAATAGTGCAGAATGAGTCCGCGGCTCTAGAAGTCTAAACTAATAACCTCTGCAATTTTTTTCTGTTTACGTTGTGTTGTGTTTTTGTGTTGTCTTTTATGAAAATTGCTCGATTTGTTGAGATTCTGACGTCCGTGTCTCAAACAATACAGTGAGTGCGCACAGTACGCGTCGACACATAGCGTCTAAATATATTAACCATACTTAAGCGACGGTTGCCACTATGCGACCTTCAAAATATTTTGTGAATACGGGAATCTCTCTTGAATGTCTGTTTAATTTTAAACTCCGCAAAAGACAAAGCCCATGACCAACAGTGGGTCGATGAAGGATGATGCTAATACTGATTTACACTCACGAGCCACAAAATTAAAAAGTTTCGTGTAAAGAAAGAAAGAAAGTACAAATGATGATAAATGAAAGTTATATGTAAGTAACAAACTTTTTTCGTTGTTTTGAGCAAGATTTATGAATTTAATCCACTTTTGAGGGAAAGCAGGCTTTGACATTAGTTTCAACGTTCATAAATTTCTAAAAAAAATAATCTCGTCAAACGGACAGTATTCACAGTTAGACGTCAATTTTGTTTTTAATTTTTAGATGTGGAATCACTCAGTAGATTAATCCAGAATAGGGTGAAGCACCCCGGCGAGGAACATCTCGTTCACTGACCTAGTCTTCGAATGGAGTTATGTAAGACCCTGTTAGGTCGCTAAAGGGACGCTTTTTACAGTTCGACCCCTGCAGGCACTGCGTCGTCATTTCACCCACACCTAGATACACTACTGCACGGAATCCCAATGGCATGATGTTAAATATTATAATATTGGTTTGCCAAAAATATATTTTGGTTTAAGGTTAATGCATTCATTTATATTTTTCCGAATGTTAATAGTTGCAATGACTATATATTTAAACTTTGACAGCCGGTTAAGTGTTAAACCATCACGAACAGTTGTCGTCGCTTTATTTCTGAAATTGTAGCAATTTTGGAGATTATGTCAGTAATATTACGAACTGCCTGGTGTGAGGTCCCGGGTTCCGATTCCGGGCAGGACTACACAAAGCGTGTTTTTGGGATTTCTCAATTTCTAATAACAGTCCGGAGTAAGGAAGTTGGGGATGTTATACCCCTGTGCCTCGGAGAGCACATTAAGCCGTAGGTTCTGCACCTGATTTCTCTACGGTAGTGTCGGATTACCGTCCAATAAGAGGATGAGGAAATAGTGTGTTTTTCCTTGGTTTCGCGGGGAAATGCATTTGCGCACAGCCGTCGGTCCTGGGTTCCTACCACCGATGGGGCGTGAGTACTCACGGCTGAGCCGACCCACTAGACTCCCGCGGGTGCCATCGGCGGAGAGTGCACTGGTGCACTATGATATATCAAGAGCTGTGGCTTTTCTCAATAGAGATCGAGATTTTTATTATGTATTCTGGATATTTTACAAGCGACACCGCTTGTAAAATATATAAATGTTTCATTAGATATATTAACTTAGTTTACTGTAATTTAAAAATGTTACATTTTTATGACGAACGGAGTTTCTCGTAATGACGAGACGAAAGATACGATTGAAACAGGAATAAACCAATTGTTTTGTAAAATATCTTCACTACATAATTTATGCCATCAGACCCTTTGCGACAGATTTATTGAGCGAGACCATAATAAAGGAGTGCAGTAAGTCACCCGTCGTATAGTAACATCGAAAACTTAGATAAAATGGAATCGATTTCGAATTCTTTTAGGGAAAAAAATACCACATCGACTTTTAAAGCGCTTTACAGGTAATAAAGCGCTTTGGAAACGTAAGAAGTCGATAGAACATCGGATGAGAACACCGTCTCACGTGAGCACGTTTTTTGCACGAGCATTACCAGGGGAGTAGGACCACACAAAACGCCACAGCGCAACTGTCACTAAGGTGGTATCATGTGGTGGAGAGGTCCCCAGTCGTGTCAGACCAATTCCGCTGCAGTGCAGCATGGTACTACCTCTGACTAAAAATATATGTAACATTACTTGAAAATATTATCGGCAATACTTTTAGAGAGATTTTAGAGAGACTTAGAGAACTTTTAGTAATAGGTAATGACACTGTAGCATTGCCACCAAATTTGGCCGGCACGTCCGATGAGGTGCTCCTCGCTCACACGATACCGCCGCAACTTGACATAAATTGTCACGTCTCGTGGGGACTGCGATTTTACGGCCCATTAGGTGGGAAGGCTTAAAAAAGGAAACACATCTGCATAATATATACGTTCTAATCTCTATTTTTTTAAATCTCTGGTTTTCTCTGTATACGGTGTAGGGGCCCTTCTACGACTACCGACGCCGATGAACATCAGCGTAATTACTACGCAGGCGCGTTGCCCTCCTTTTCATCTCCCCCCAATGGGCATTTTCAATGATCTAGGCTGCGACTGCACGTTTGCCCACACATATTATACGAGTATGATTATTATTTTCCTTCTAGACGGAATTTCCGACTATTGTTAATATTCTTTATGCATAGCATCGCAACCTTCTGACGACTACCGACGCCCATAGACATCCACATAATTGTCGTGCAGATGCGTTTCCCTCTTTTCATCCTCCACTTCTGTGGGTCAACGGCTACTCACTAACCGCACGTAACGCGACAGGACAGCTGTCACTTTACGATGGTGTCATGTCAGTGAGAGGTACTTCCCCGATCGTGCCGGCCAAATTCAGCTGCAAGCAGCATGGCTCTAACTAATATTCTAACAACACTTATCTTACCATCCTCCAGATCTATGGTTGCGTTCCACTTGACCACGAGGCAATTTTAGAACAAAAAAGTGTCTGACGGCGGGTGTGTAAGCAATGCTGACATTGAAGCTTCTAACCTTCCGTCACTTGTGGAGGTCATGCATGGCATACTTTAAATATTGGACTTCAATAGACTAATTACATTACACTAGTGATCGTTTAAAGACGGAAGTTCAATCACAACAATATTAAAAAAGGAAAAAAACAAAAGGAAATCGAATTCAGTTTGACTGTAGAAACTGAAACTTTCTTTGTATAAAATAAAACCTCTTACGTCACATGTTTGACAGTGTCACAATTTGTGGAAGTTACTTTTGTTACATTATATTCAATCATCGTGTGCGTGTCACTCTTCCACACATTCACCATGATTGTTTCAACTGAACGAATTTCCTCCGTTCGCGAAATTATTAAAAAAGGGGAAGAAGTATTTGTCTTCATGTATTAATGTATAGTTTGTTATATTGGCTCGCTGGAGACCTAGGTGTCCGAAATAATCATATAGCTACTACTATTTACTTATCATCATATTTATACGTTCAGTTAGATAGACATGATTCCGAATAGGCTGCATTTAGGTAGTACAATTTTCTCCCGTTGTCATGCGCTCTTTGGAACCAAAAAATGATTAAAGATGTTATGTTACTTTGCGTGCCATTAGTGTTTAATTTTTTTATTTTCGTGCTAAAAAAGGTTAAAACGAGACCCCATTACTAAGACCCTGATGTCCGTCTGTTCGTCTGCCTGTCACCCGGCTGCTGTTAGTATTAATAACAGTAACCATGTTAGCTACACAAATTAAATTTTCACAGATAATGTATTTCTGTTGCTGCTTTAAAGTTAGAATAAATTGATTATTTAAGGGACTTACTTACCATACAATAAACGTGTTTCTCGCCGTTTTTATAGATAATGTCAATTATAACGCGGAGGATATGTCTGTCTATAATGCAAAGTCAACGTTTAAAGTCACAGAAAAGATACAGAACTAGCAGACTAGAACACATACATATAATATACAGTTTAGTAACTGTATCTAGTGATATAAATAAGAAATTAGGTGTCTACGTACCTCTCAACTACATATATATTTTGAAATAATAAATTAATCTACACTTGTATATTTTAAATATTTTTCTATCGATATAGAGCAAACTCTACATTCGAATTGTACTCAATTAGTGATCTATTTAGGCATTTCATTTTTTTTGTCAGTCAGTGCCAGTAGAATTTTTTTTTCTTTATGCGTTAAATTAAATTTATTCGTTTAAATTAAACCGAGCTCAAAGATCAAAATTTAACCCATTTTAAATCAGGAAAATTTGAAAATACTCAAAGTGAAGAGATTTAAATCAAACTGTTCATACCGGCAAAGAAGACATTTTAAATCTTGCTCAATGTTAAGTATAATTTATATACATTCATGTGGGAAAATAAGGTAGCGTGATTTTAGGGGGTCAGTCGGACGGACGGCATCTTACATACAGACTTATAATTTACTCGATTATTTTTATTGTCATGAATCGATTACTTTAGCCCAATCAAGCAAATTATGAACTACCCGTGCAATAAAAAACGGTAATTTCAAAAAGGAACCTTTGCATCATAACCATAAAATATTAAAAATTTGATACGTTTAAATATCCACTATCAAAAATTGATGTCTATATAAATATTAAATGTTTATTTAGGTAGGTATGATATCGATATTCGTTAGAGTCAAACGAATGCAAAACCATCATGAGTAAGTAATAAGGAATGGTTAACAGCTCTAACGATTACAGACTCTTGTAACGGGACGAACATGATTATTTTGCCAAAAAAATTTCGATTTCTTATATTTATGGTTACCCGTGGGGTCTAAGATTAAGTCTTATTTCGTATATAGCGGATACTTTTAATATTTAGCTTTTGTCAGCTTAGTATACTTTAAGCTGATGTATGCTGACTCATATCTGAAAATAATCTTTATCTGCTTTACACTACCACGTTGTATAACAGTGGATTATTTTTAGTATTTTATGACACCGTTTATTCGTGAGACTAACTTTTAATCGTTGGAACCTAAATGACACCGTTTATTTGTGAGACTAACTTTTAATCGTTGGAACTGATGTACGAGGCATATGATAGTCACCATTTCTCGATACTTTGACCCCGTCATAAATTTATATTTTATTCTGCTAATTACTGTACGCATATACTTCGTCATTGATATTCTTGTATCTGTAAATGTATTTGTGTAAATGAAATGTGACATCATTATATGTCTCGTCATCTCTCGTTTTTTATCAAACTCCAGCAGACGAAATGAATGTCATTCATTCAAGTGATTATTTATTATGTATACAAACATAGGTACAGACAATTTTATAACATAAGGATAAAAAGAATTTAAGTAAACTTGGTAAAAGACTATTAATATTGAGGATTAATTTTTTCAAGCATAAACGCACACTAAATTAATCCTCAATCTCTAATCTATTCAGAGAGTGTAAGTTGAAATTCGATACGCCTGGTGTATGATGTTGGGTACCCTGCTGATTCCGCATATTTAATTAATTAGAAGGCAAAAGGGCGGTCAAATTACCTTATGATAAATGACTACCGGGGTATACACATTCTCAACACGACAGGAAACCGTTTTCCTACATATATATCCATGTACACCTGTTTATTTCAACTCACAAATCGTGCAAAAAAAGGTACCGTAGCCCACACTGCATGTAGAAGCACTTTCCGAAGCGTAGTGACTAACGGCTGCAATACAGGATCAATAAGTGAAACCATATGCAGGACGATGGTCTGCAACATAAACTCAAGTTTATTATGATGTTGGATTACTTTCATGTAGGTACAACATTTTACAATTACCAGAGCCATAAAAGTGCCAACATGTTCGCCCTTTTTCTACACATTAAATACATACTTAGAATTTTGTAAAGTTGCGACGACCTCCAGACGGATGTAAATAAAATTTTAACTCTAGCTAAAACAGGTAGAGTCTACTAATGTATCTTCCCCATACAATGTAAAGTAGGAGGTTTTTTAAATGAATGTAGATCATTTTTTTACTCTAGCTGTTACTAGAGGAAATTACCCTACCTACATCCATAACATAGCTTAGGATATTGTTAAACAAAAAAAAAAGCAAATTTCAGTGTTCGGCGATACCATAGACAAAACGGATACGACATATGTAGAAGTGACACTTATGGGAAATGATATATGTTGTTTATTCACACCCGCCACGGTGTAGAGGTTAAAAACCTGAGACAAATCAATTCCGTGAAAATCATTGACCAAAGTGGACAACAAGCGTCATTGTAGAAGTAAGTATTTACACAATCAATCAGTCTATTAACATAGTTTCACAACAGAAATACTTTAGTCATACCAAATTTAAATGTCTTATTTGATATTTTTACTAAGGCTAATATGCTAACATGACTTTACGAGTATGATTAATCGTAGCGATATGACATAAATCTAACTGATAACCTTAATATTGCTTAATTGGTTATTGGCTAATATATAATTAAATATTTAATCTACATAATTCAGTTACGATGTTTTCATAGTATTTTACAATGCCATCGATGAACTTTATCGTTCACCTCTGGTGATATTCTTTTGTCAAAATGTCAAATTGACCAAATCTTGGCTTCCATTTAATTTTTTTTATTTGGCGCTGTGAACTGTATTTAGTGCCACGATATTATGGCTTTTTTCTTTTTTTGACTGCTATAGAGCGGGCTAATGCCGTCAGCATAGGCTGACTTCAGTGTCCCGTGCCCCACTATAGTTTAAGTCTTGTCGTGGCGGTGGGACTTAGTAGCTTGGGGTGAACCCAGGTGAAGCTAATTGAACCGAGGGGGATCATTGCACCCTTCTTATAAGAGGAGGGGACCAAAGGAACAAAAAAAAAACAACAAAAGGAGGCGCTTTTGCGCACGGAGTAAGGGGCGTGGATGGGAGCCTCACCCGCATTTCACTGACCCAAGGGCAACCCTGCTGTGGAGGAGGCGTTGGTCCCTTAAGGGGCTGGCTAGCCGTCGCGATGCCTATATGCGATTAATGTTTTGTTGTTCCTCACCGAAGGAGGCACTGATGGCACTTGCCGTGTTTTTTGTGGGTATTCGGCACTATAATGTGCCGCGAGTCTCACACACCACTGAAATGCAATCCAGGGCCAGTGAAGGCGCGTAAATGCGTTTCCCCACGCAAACAAAAGTGTCCAGTGCTGATGCTGATCCATCGCTTCCTGTGAGACACATCGGGCGAGGGTAACAATATTACGGTGCGGTTGCCTCTACATAATCAAATTATCATTATCATGTCCGTAACAATTCAAATTAGGAGATATATCACATTCCATCAGCATATGTCTGTCATTCTTCCTGCATGTTTGTGCGCGCATTACGAATCGCATCGATGAAATATTATTTAAATATGGAACGAGTGTTTACGAAGTTATGAAGAAGGAGGACATCGGCGTAGTAATTATGCGGATGTTCATGGGCGTCGGTAGTCGTAAAAATGCTTATTCAGTAGGCGTGAGAATCGGTTAATTATTACACCCCTAAGTGAGAAGGGTTGAGCACCCAACCCGGCATAACAACGTCTGTCGGGTCAGCTAGCCGTGTTATAAATTAACGACCGCAAACGCAAGGTACACCTTGTTTATTTATAGATTCTAAATTATGTTGACAAATAAATATTAAAACAGATTTTGTATGAAATATGGCCATGCCCTTCAGATTATTAAAATAGAATGTCAAGATATATCAAACAGGCTTGGTGATATATCATACTAGTTGCAACTAGTGACTTCATTCGCTTTAACAAAAAAACCAAAACTGAATGACAATGGTCCATCTGATTTCAGTAAAGCTTCTGAAACGTCGGGCCTGTTGCCCCGGGGCGACGGGGTTGGGTTGTGTCTGGGTTGTTACGAAATAATTATATTTCGTTAATCACGATAATATCCTTAAAAGTAGCTTTATTGTTAAGTAGTGATCGCCCGGAGATCATTCGACTTCGAATCCGGCTTGACTGTAAAACCTTTATATAAGTATATAATAAAACTAAATGTCGTACGTCATAATATCTTTGTCAGCGTCACAAATTGCGCATTAGAGAAATTTTAACATTGTTTTATGTAATTAAAATTATAACATCTAATGCATGTTATATAAAATGTCAGCGTTCTGCGCTTCTCCTACACATAAACTATAAGTGTGCCAAATTTCATACTCCGCGCGATTCTCTTATAAAAGGGGTCAAAAGCTTTTGATTCATATGTATTAATATATATATGAGTCACATTCGCGTAAACTTAAAGTATATTTAATAAGAAACGCGAAACCATGTTCTGTGTTTTAATCAGGTTGGATGCCATATTCTGTTTCCCTGCGACTAAACACGAGAGAATAGTCAATGTGCTAAGTATTTAGAGTAAGCCTGTGTTTAGGTTTGATTTATATATTGCTCGTATGCGTCTAAATATGAAGATGTCACCTTCAAAGCACAGGTTGAGCTGTAACCTTCTAAGCTGTGCCGTTGAACCGGGACTACCACGATTTCCTTTTTTTTGGTGATGCGGGTAAACGCTGGGTGGGGTCTAGTGGTGTGTGGGGCTCACCACACATTATAGTGCCTCAAGTACCTACAAGCCCTGGAAATACAAACCATCGGATCATCAGTCCCTAAACGACCGACACCACCTCCGCAGATGAAAATTTTGGGATGGGGTGATGTTTCCATCTTCGCCCTTTGCTCCGTCCACAAAAGCACCTCCTCTTTCTCTTTAGTCCCACCGCCGCGATAAGGCATGAAAGTGAAGGGGTACTACAGTGTACCTTGTTCAAACATATTGAAAGTAGAAGTTTTTAGATGTGAATTTATAACTTATTAACAAGGATTCTTAGAACATTTTTCGAAGTTCTTATCCCGGTAGGTACACACATACAATATATCAGTTAGCTACCAGTATCTTCTATTTTTGCATCACTTATTGATCGTCTTATCGAAACAAAGTTACTCACGGAAAATTTACTTGATAGTAATAACTTGGAAAAGAATTCTAAAAATCCAGTAGCATTATATTATATTCTTATTTTGCAATGCAATACACTCTTGGAATTATGCGACAGTATATTTATGATTTAAATATTTTCATGTAAGTTATTGCAAAATGTTATTAGGACAAAGAGATTGGGAGCGCATAAAAGCAAGAAGTTAAGTAGCTAACCGCAAGAGCACTCAGCACAGATCCAGCGCTTGTAACACACTCTTACTTTGGCATTTGGCACAATATAATACTGATGGCTACGAACACGAATTAATATAAAACGAACATTTTTAAATCAATTTGTGTCAATCAATACGAACATTTTTAAATATAAACTCTGTGAAAAACAATCAAAATGCTTTACTACTATTAATATAATATATATATAACATTTCATTAGGTGACCTGTAAAATCCAAGAAGTGGAATTTTGAAACTGTAAGTCTCAGCGAAAGTTCAAAAATCTGGCTCCGTTTCAATGTTCGGAAAGCATTCAAAGGAAGGACACGAACAACTTGGCAACAACGAAATTTTAATTTGCTTTTCATTAAAACTTTGAACGTGGAAGGGCTCAAGATGTGTCTTTTACCTAAAATTCTCTAACATAGGACATAATACACATGTAGATATAATAAATATAACACTCAAGATAAAAAGTAACACTGTAAACACAACATTTTATTTAAGGTAATAACGTAATTTTGAACTTCACAGCGTAAATAAACTGTCGCTACTCAAATATTGTATTTGATCTACTATGAACTTATTGTGTCACATGTCCATTGTCTACGACGTGACTATCTTTTAACGTGAACTAATAAGCATTTAAACTTTAGAGTATGCATGGTGTTTGAAAAGAAAGGTGGCCACAAGACTGGCTAAAGTTCTACTACACTACGGGACAAAATGACAGAGTTTAAGATTAGATGCAGAAAAAAAAAAACAAACACACAGCAATTAACAAGTACACAGTTTGATTCGAAAAGTGGAGCGGGATCCCAAGAGTATATAGCTAGGGCTACCGAAATCAAACAAAGTTTGTTCCGATTTTTTTTAAGGTTTTGGGATATGAATTATTTTTGTATTTTTAAACTAAATAAAACCTTGGACTTATTCTTGGATATATAAATTTAACAAAAAAATTAAATTTATATAATCTTGTTGACTTTACTTTTCTTTCTTTGTTTCTTGAAATCGGCCATGTTATTGGTATTGATTTACTTATTTTTGGTGCCAAAATCGAATACCCTAACATAGAACAACTTTAAAAAAAACATTTTTTATTTATTTAAAAGATATATGTATAATTATATGTATAGGTCCCATAATCGCACACAAATATTTAAGTATCATAAATACAAAGTTTAGTAAACTCACGGAACATGCATAGAGGTAAATTGAATATCCCTAGAGATATTGTATCTCTGGGATTCAGCTTGATAGTTATTGGGACAGCCTGTATATAACATTCAGGCGAAGTTAAAGAACTGATGGCATTGATGTTTATTAACAAATCTATATCTAGAATAGAAGAGTAACCGAGTATGTCGAAATGGACGATGTTAAAGGCACATTCACGTGTGCATTACGCCGCAATGATATTCTTACTTTTCCACACAATTCATGTCTGTCTGTTCGTCGCTGTGTGGCTCGCACGATGCAGAAATGACCTGCACAAATAGTGGACGTTCTTTAAATATGCTCTACTACACTTGGGCTGCACCAGTTGCTTTGCGGACTAGGAAGGAAGGCTAAAGAAAATATTTTGTTTGAACACAATCAAAACTACTCAATAAAACGGTTGAATTTAGGGTGACAATAATATCGATATTCTTTTAGAGTAGTATTCACAAGTCCGTAAAAAATGTTGCGGTACCGTAGATGTCACTTTACGGCAGTATCAAGTGAGCGAGAGGTACTTCCTCGATCGTGCCGTGTGATGTTGTAATCATTGATGGCACTCTACTTGGCAATTGCTGTGTGTAACCATAATATTATCTGACACTGATTTTCAGTGACCCTTCACTAGA
>JAFELO010000963.1:658007-675779 GCA_017140195.1 Eumaeus atala
ATATATATATATATATATATATATATATATATACGAAATATTATACACATACGATAATATTCACATACGAAATGCTGTCGGATCAACGTCAGTCCACTTCTTTCAAAGTAAAATGCACTAATAAATTTTAGTTAGTGCATTGAATTGTAGCTGTAATGTAAACGCACCTTAAGCCTTGGACAGGTGCAATTATGCATCTCAAAACCGTGGTCTGGCAAAATGTCATATAGGCACATATTAACATTTCAACATGCGAGAATACGAGGTTATTGAATAGGCGTAGGACACACTAGTCACTATAATGATACTTTATGATATAAATTATATCATTTGAAAAAGAAAAATGTTCTTAGATCACTATTAGAACTCTTCAAACTTTTTAGTTATCACTATATTACGAGTCAAAATCCAGAAGAGCTTCCAAGTATCTCCTCATTTTGATATTTAAGACCTATTTACTAGGTATACGTATCATGTAGTTTTGGAACTATTGGCTTCGATAATACAATTAACAATTAATTCAAACTAATCACAAAACTTGTGTGGCATTTCATATCATAAGGACAGGTCACGAACATCCATGCGTTACTATTCACGAAAATGATATCATGAAAGAAAAACAACACGTTTTTATATCTAACCTATGATTATAGACGTGATGACTAAAGAATGGACTTTTTTGCTCATTAGCTGTGTTTGATGCAGTACCGACTTGGTAATTCTAATATAATGTTCTAAACAGGATTTATTGGCTAGAGTCACTATGATATAATCGCACAAGTATTTATATTATATTGTGGATTGTAGAAAATTATTGTTTATGTTTTCGTGTAAATGTCCAATTAGGCACGAGTCTGCTCATAGATATTGTAAGGAATTTGAAGTCAAAATGGCCAAGGAATTCATTACTTACAATTAGTTGAACACTCATCTTTACACAAAATATATAGCTATTCATTTTGATAAAAAAAAAAGAAACGGAATAAATTTCTAATTAAAATTATTGCATAAATTGAAGTATTCCAAATTTTAGTTATAAATCAGTTCCGTTTTATTGTATATAATGTATTTAAGGTAGTAATAAGGTTAGAAATAAATTTTTTTGTACTTCGTTTTTTTATTTGTTGTTTTCCGATTCTTCTGTTTATAATTGGAAATGAAATTTTTATCTATAGACCTATTTAACTATATTCATTCTTTAACGTATTATCTTATACTAATAAATAGACTAATTAGTTAGAAGCCGGCAAAGTGAACTACACAAATATCCGGATTGGACTCTAAGTGGGGACACATATGTTGCGCCATGTATTTACAAAACATTTATTTGTGAGCTCACTAATTCCAATCGTTTCTACTGCAATCGTGGCCACAACACGTTTACGTCCTATTTGTTGTGAACACTTCGCGTTCTGCCCGGTGCCCAGGCGCTCCGCCGTGACGTAAGGTGTATTCTCTAAAGTGTCCTTAAGCTAATGGTCAGTCAGATTTGGCTCAGTTTCAAAGCAAGCGGAGCTCAGAGCGTGTTCGCATGCGGCGAACCAACTCTTACACGGGACCCTTTATATATAAAGAGCTTACGAAACCGTTAGCACATTCAGACTAAAGCCTGACCAGGAAATCGACACAAGCTCGGTGGCACAAGAGCTAAGATGCTGTTTATTTTGGTAATTAACAAGTGTGATATTCTTTAGTGATAAACGAGATTTCAGTGTTTTGTAATGTGGTTAATGTTGGAAATGTAATTTATATGTAAATTACCTGGCACGAGTGTTTGAACTTTACTTATCGGCGGCCTTCGCGATGATTACTCTCGTGTTGCAAAAACTGCCTAACGAACTCATTCAAAGAGAATTTAGATTTGTCAATTTCTCGTATGCTATGGTTTCCAAAAATATAGGTACTTAATAGAGAAAATCTAGTTAAAACTTGTCAGTTACTGTTATAAGTGTTTTCGTTTTCATGACTTTTTTCAATTGTGAAGTTAATGTCAAAGAAATTCAATTACTTAGTGTTTCATGTGATCAATATTAATAATAACAGTAAAAAAGTAATAGGTACTTCTTTACGGGAAATAATCTATGCTTACGGGAGAGCCTGAAGTGCATGTTACTATGGAGAAAACCGGTAGTGCTGAATAATTCAAATAGTTACATCTCAATCCGTGTTGTGACTTATGATTTAATATGTTACTGTCCTATTAACATAACAAATCGCAAGCCAGAGATGCTAAGGTCATTGTTATTGCTTAATACAGGTTTGATAACAATTTTAGTGACGGCATTATAATAATATTTCTTGTTTGTTTACAAAAAGATGAATAGATTAGCAATGTTCGAAATTCAAATTTGAATGTAACTTTTTATTTCCAGCTCGTAGTGTTGTCTGCGGTACTGATGTTGGATGCTAGTCCAGCTTACAACGGCCAACCCAGTAGTCAAGTTTTATCGTACGATTTGGACCATTCCAAATTGCCAAATTCGTACAGATTTCAGTAAGTGGTATTTCGTTCTTACTATAATTTACGCATATATTATCAAAAAATGAATGAATACGTTGAATGTAGCAATATTTCTACGCTATACACTCAAAAATTTGTGCCATATAATTCATACAGTCTCATACATCAATTTTTTAAATAATAATATATACACTTATATCAAAAATTGGCATTTAGTAGATAACTATTGTCGTGAATACGTCATCTATATCTAACTCTGTAACATTTTGACTTATTACGGTTCAAGCTGCCATTACGGTTCAAGCTGCCATATATTTTTACTAGCAGCCTCTCGCAGTTTCATCTGTGTACTCCACCCCCAAAACTCACCTCAGAGGTGGAGTTTCGTTAGATAAAAGGCTGCAAAGCTCCCAAATGTCATGTTTGCAGATGTTATAGTTTTATGTATATCAAATGCATCCACTGTTTTGTGAAATAGAATACGGTTGTATTCATGAGTTGATGTAACTGATAAGCTAATCGTCTTGGCAACACTCACGATTTCTGATGCGGGGGTGATGTTTAGAACTAATTTAATTATTTCTTTAGGAATTATAAATATGAAAGATCAGCAGCACCCGCGACTTTACTTGCGTGACCCGCATAATTCTATTTGTCATAGAGTGGTGACATTATACTTAGTCTTCGAAATAAATTTGCAAATAGGTCCAGTAGTTTTTGAGATTAGCGCGTTCAATCAAACAAATCCTTCGGTTTTATAATGTCAGTATAGTTACCGTATTTACAGTTTCAAAATAATTAGTCCCGATGTTACCGTAGTACATACAATGATTGAAGCCATTACGTTCGATTCCATTTGTGTGGGCGAAAGGGTTCGCTGTTAAGGTTGTTTAAAAAAAAAGAAAACAGTTTGAATGGAAATATTTTATTTAAATTATTGTAATAATGTTTAACAGCAGGATGTAACGATTTAGAAGTTTATGTGAACGACAATTTTACTTTTTATTTACTTTAATATTTGTAATGTGAATTATGGGGACCCCCGTCTAGTTAGTACATTTATAATGCAAGATCTTTAAGAAAAAAGCAAGTTTTAAGCTTTATTGGTATCCAGTATGTTAACATTCTACCTCCATCGTTTACTGAAAACAGGATTGTGTACCTGCTTACGATGTTTTTGTTTCATTACTTAAAACATTTATAATATCGAATTTGTTAAATTTTTCATCAACTAGAAGATAGTAGTGGTGCAAAACTAGCAGTAGATATTATTAAATCGTTAAATCCCGACTATACTTACATCTAATTTGATATCAGTGCAGGCGCGATTTAATAACTAATAAATATTCCTTATTAAATGCCATTCTTAACGGTATTTTTATTGTTAGTAAGTAGATAATCGTGTAAGATAAAAATATTTCTATTCTTAGATAATTAACATTAAAGGCCGTCACTCATTCGTTTTTCGATCATCGACAATCTAAATTCGGTGAAATATTGTTCTGAACCTAACAAGCTGAGGCATCCTCTCGTAGAGATTCCCTAGTAACCAACGTACATGCCAAATTTCATGTTCCTATGTGCCGTAGTTTCGGCTGTACGTTGTCCGCCAACCATATATCTCAAATACATTTTTATTCATTTAGGCCTCTTTCAATGAACGCCAAGACTCTTAATTGCTCTCGCATCCATCCTGGACCGGCTACCGGAGATCGTCTTCCCATCTGGTGGACGGTCGACCAACACTTCATTTTCCTAAACGCGGCCTCCACTTTAGAACCTTACTGACCCATCTGCCATCTGTTCTGGTGTTTCTCTGTCTGACAGACTTCGTAACAAAGTCACAAGGCAGAGAACTAAAGTATCCGTTATTACACGACGAATAAGCTAGCTGAAGTGGCAATGGTCTGGTCACACACTCATACTGATTAATTATGAGTTATACGTTCACCAACCACAGGCAGAAGGAAAATATAGCGAGATTTAATAAGAGTTGCGGATATTATATGAAACAATATATGAAGTGTTATTTATTATACATAAAATAAAGCACAAAGCTTAAATCAGGATTCATTATAATAATTCAATCATAAAGCATGAACAATACTAGATTCTTCTGTTGAAATATACTGCTCGAAGGTGTCTCAAGTTCAAGGTTTTGGTTGTTTTGTAAACTCCGTCATGAGTCTGGCGCGATATATTTGGCACCACATATTGAATCATCGGAATTATGTTTCAATAATACATTTAAATAGTGAATCATAACCACAATGTTTAAACTTCAATATTTTTTTATTACATTGTTGACAAATGTAGAGTTGTAGTTTTTTTAATGGATACGGCGCAAACGTGAAGTTTAAGTCTTTTTACAACAACCGACATACACGAACATCCGCACAATTGCAATGCCCATGCGTCGCTCACCTTTCCACCTCCTCCCAAGGGGCCATGTAGTATGCAGTTGGAAATACGTTTCGGGGAAGATTGTAATTAGGGCTTAGGAGTACGAATACCCTTAAATCTTGGTTAGTTAGTTCTTACAAGGGTTATCATTGTGTGCCGTTAAATTTCATAAGAAATGATTTAAGGCGTATGAGAAGAATGTGTGGAATAAATTGGATTGAAAAACTAGCGGAAAACTTAACCAGACACAAAAGTCTTCGATAGATCCGACTAATTGTAGGGGAGAGGGCAGTAATAGGTCTTTCCGAAAAAAAAGTAAAAAATACATATACAATAATAGGGATACAAGAATTCGACTTAATCTAGAATTGGGCCTGGTCTCCCTCCAGGGTTGCAGGGGTCAGGTGTCAGATGTGTAAAATTGGCACCCTCGTCTAATCCCCTAGATTAAGTAGCAGACTCTGGTATCATCTGATGTAGAAACAGGATAAGGTTAGGTAAAAAAAGATGAAGGAATATATTTATTTATGCAGAGAGATAGTTCTCTGTTTGTCTATACAAATAGCTAAGTAAGCATTAAAATCGAAAGTATAAAGCTACAATAACAAATACGACCTTACTTAGTTACATACACCATTCGCTTGTAGAATATTTGATGTTATAGTTTGGCATTCCGATCATAGGCATTTTGCGACCCACTATTCTAATAAGTAGTTGAGGGCGTGCTTATGTCATTTAAAAAAAAACAACAACACTTTCTATGTTTGCAAAACGTGATAAAAAACCTAGCAGTACTGACGCCCGTGATGTTGTTTTTACAGTTTTATTCTTCTTTTTTTTAATCTTTGTTTAAAGGCATCATACGATTAAGTCACCCAGTAATAATCAGTCAGAAATTTTTACAGTTTATAGGTGGTGGTGGAAAATATAATATACTAAATTATTAGGCAAATGTGATGCCTCTTCTCTTTTAACCCAATGGGCCACTGGACTTTTGAACCCTACACTCTAGAGCCCTTTACAATATATTGTGCCGTGTCGGTAAAATATATTTGTATTACCTACTGGGAAAATGTGCATTAGATGTTTTATCGCTTATCATTATCTTATGCAGTATTATGTACTAATATAATAATAATAATACCTAAGTAAGGACTTGTGTTACAAGTACTAGACAACGGAAATATATTTTTTATACATTAAAGAAATTTTATATATTATTTTTTTTATTATACAAATACATATATTACATATATAAACATCCATCATGACCTAGAAATTAATGACGTATTAATTTCTGTCTCTCCTATATGGTTTCCCCGATCGTGTTGGTTCTAGTACTTTACAACACTGTAGTGTTTCTTACACAAATTACACCTCAACAAAGGCGACCGAAGTCATATGAGGTCACCTTTTCTTCTAGGCCATCTTCTATGGCCGGAGTCTGGTACACTTCTGCGCGGGCTGAGGTCTGGTAGAGTCTTTTACCTTTCATCAAAAAGGAAAGAACGTATACGCCTAATTTGACTAGTTGTTTTATAAGGTTTCTACCTCATAAAAATACATAAACTCACCAAAGTACATAGAACAAATTTTTAATTTTTATTCGATAATGAGTACATAATGCATTATAATACATTTCGGTTTAAACATGAAGTTTATCTTCTTCCTAGACTGTCTCTCCGACTATTGGAGGTTGACCCGTTTGCAGGACGGTACGGGCACCTCGGGCATGATCGTCCATATCCATGAGCCCCTCACTCATGTCAGCGACACGCGCGAGAGCTGTCCTCATCGTCGGACTCGGTAGAAGAGCGATCCTATCCTATCCTATGCCCCGGCCATTAAATTAATGAATTACAGTTAAATTTGGTATTATAAACATTCTAACATCGGGTTTTTCCTATCCTATGCCCTGGTCATGATAATAATGGATTATAGTTAAACTAGCCATTATAAACATTCTAACATCGGGCCTATCCTATCTTATGTCCTGGTCATGATAATAATAGATTATAGTTAAATTAGCTATACAAACATTCTAACATCGGGCCTATCCTATCCTATCCTATGCCATGGCCATGATAATAATAGATTATAGTTAAATAAGCTATTATAAACGTTCTAACATCGGGCCTATCCTATCCTATGCCCTGGCCATGACAGTAATGAATTATAGTTAAATTAGTTATTATCAACATTCTAACATCGGGATGCGTCGCCTCAAGGGCACCCATGCCAATCATAAGAACAGAATGCCCAATTCAGGAAAAGTACAGGTCTGAAGAAGTGTAGGTTGACGGTCAAGCGAAGAGTATAGACATTGAAGATTGAGGATTGAGATGAATTATTACGATTATATATGATTTAAATGAATAACGGACATGTGAATAATGTAATAATACCATACTGTATCCGTGTTTATATTTTAATTGGACACCCATTACGTGTACATATCCTGCAAGAAATTGCGCCATTTGTTAATGGCACAACATCAGATAAAACATCTAGAAATTAAAGAAAAAAGTATCAAAATGGTATGTTTGTTAGAAGCAATTTATATGCGATTCGAACAAAGACCAATGATCATTATATTTTAGTCCTAATAATCCTGGTCAGACCGCTTCATACATTAAACCTAACAGTTCAACCTTATGGATTCTCTTCGTATGTTAATGTGCATTGCTATCAGAAAGAAAAAAAATCTGTATGGTTATTCGGTATGTGATCTGTAGGTATTTTTTTAAGAAGTAGTCAGTAGTTTCGTAACAGATGCTTCCGTGCTGCATTGCAGTGAAATTGTGTTAGCACGACCGGGGAGATGCCTCTCGCTCGGAATAGAAAACCGCCGTAAATAAAAGCTGCGCTGACACAATTCGTACGGTTTGTGAGTAGCAGGTGGCTCATTAAAGGACCGGATGGAAGGAGGACAATGCATCGGCATACTAACTATTCGAATGTTTAAGGGTGTCGGTAGTCCTCAAAAGCCTGCTTGTTTGTTCCCTTATAATAAAAAAATGTATATAAAAAAATCTTTTTAAGTAAGACTGCGAGATATAACTATCTTGCCATGTATTATGTAAAATCTTTTTAAGTAAGACTGCAAGATATAACTATCTTGCCATGTATTATGTAAAATCTTTTTAAGTAAGACTGCGAGATATAACTATCTTGCCATGTATTATGTAAAATCTTTTTAAGTAAGACTGCGAGATATAACTATCTTGCCATGTATTATGTAAAATCTTTTTAAGTAAGACTGCGAGATATAACTATCCTGATCTGTCTTATGTAAAATTAATTCAATAGAATTTTAACGCTCGCTTAAATTTTGATGAATTCTTTTATTTTTTCGACATTTTGTCGACTATTGTCGAGGCATTTTTATTTGTTTTCAAACGAAGGTCAATAAAAATGATCACTGGTTTTGTTAAAAATCAGGCACTAAAGGTAGGTCCAGCCGACAGATAGAATTATTATTCAAAATAATATTAGAAATGAAAATCTTCGTCACTATTGTATCACTATCGGTTTGATAATTTGTCTAGCTGTCTAAAAGTACTACCCGAACTAGCCACGCCTGGCTGAGGCTGGTATAATGGAACCCGCAGATCTGGGGCTCTCCTTTAATAGTGGCTGAAGGCTCTCGTAGGGGCTTAGTTGGTATTGCTACCCAATTGCCGAGTCCAACATACGTCTTGGGTCTACCCGGGCTCCCAGGTATCATGCGTAAATGCAAAAAGATGTTATAATGGAAATAAAGTGAGTGTTATATTTTCAGTTGGACGACACAATAAAATGTGTATGACAAATATTCTGAAAATAGGTTCAGTAGTTTCGGTATCTATCGCAGACAAATGACTGACATCTTCATACATACAAATGTAATCATTTGCTATGATGATGTAAATCATTTGCTATTCGGAAATTCCATTACTCTAAAATTTTGTCTATTTTATATATTGGTTTACGCTACATTTGTCTCGATGTCACCGTCGAAGAATTGGTGCGATAAAGAAAAAAATACCTGAATATTGTAGCATTTATTAAGAAATTTTCTATACTTTACTTGTGCGACGTGCGTTTATCGGTTTTTAGTCAGATAGTAAATACTAATAAAACTCCTTGACGTAAAAAAATATAAATATTTTTTTATTTAAATAAAATATAAAAAATAAATTCCAATTTCTGCTTCGTTATACGTTACAAATTAAATTTATGACAGAACTACGTCTGTCGGGACAGCTAGTTGTCAATAATTTCTGCACATATATATGCTTATGTATTTTGATCTTTTTTCGCACTTTGCTTATATTTCATAATGACTAAAGCGTTTTAGACAATGTTATATCACTTGTGTTCTTTACTGATAATGTGGGATTCTAATGTTTTTAAAGAATTTTTCAAATTGGTCCAGGACCTTCGGAGAATATTCAATGGAAACACAAATAAACAAATGTTTCTTCAAAAGTCCCCAAAGGCTGTCAGCCTGAGCTGAGCCAGTTGTCTCGAAGGAAGGTTTTGTATGATTTATTCAATAATATGATATATTATGGAATAATTTTAGCGAATAATTCTATAGAATATATACATTTTGTGGTTCATGATATCTTTGTCTTATTATTATTGAGAACAAAGGAGCAGTTATAGTATTTTGCTAAGTGACTAAAGTCTATATCCAGGACGTTTCAAGTCACTTACCATAGCAAGTAGTTTGTCGTGCAAATATTTATTTGCAAAACAAACGGTTCGGTAGATGCGTGGCATAGTTTATTCCATCATTTCCTATGGCCCATTCAATCTCCTAAGATAGCCCCCACGAGAGCCGTCTTGTGTACATATATTTGGTTATCGCTATTAGGTTATATTTTAACACGCGTTTAAATTCTCTTATTCGGGAATTCAAACATAGCATAGCCATCACATCTCACCAGTACTATGTGAGCTAGCACTATAAGTTCGCGTGGCCTTGATTCAGGCAAAATGTAACGAAGCCTTATGACTATTTTTTGTCCACTAATAACTTAAATTAAGCTCTAACAACGAGGCCAATAACTCTTATACTGAAGTGTAAATTTTAGGCATCTGTGGTTGTACACATAATTTTTTGCAAGGACTGTCTTACGTGTATGATTTTAAGTCGTTTTTACAAAGCTGACTCCATTTGAAAGAAGCGCATGATTTAAGCATACTTTTTTGCAAAGTCAACCGTATGATTTTATTTTTTTTTAAGTGCATAATTTTACATTGCGCACATCGTCGATATCGTCGAGAAACGTCGTTTTTAAAACAGTTTTCTAAAACACTCAACATTTACAAAAATACGAAGATACACACCTCGGTATTTTTGTAAATCATTGCTTATGCATGTTATTTTGTAACTACCCACACTCGTAGACGGAGAATTGATTTACCATTTACATAACATTGCACTTAAATTCGATGTACCAAAGCAATTATTAGCATACCGGCCACTAAAAATAAATATTAAAGATTTAAGCAAACATTTAGTTGGATTAAATGCATTCGTGGAATAAGATAAGCGAATACCAGCTATTACGAGTATTTATTTAATGAGTTGGGTTTAAAAGGTAATTATTTATTTATTTATACGTTTTTTTATTAGCGTCGAAGCAATTTGGTTCCTGGGTGACCATGCTCTTAGATATTGTAGACGTTGATTAACAATGATACTGGTGTTAATATTGAGCTCGTAACCCTGAGCGGTGTTGCTCTTTGGGAGAGATATGTTTCTTGCAGTAGACCGCTTTCGGTTTAATACGATAATGTTGAGTTCATTCACAGCACAGCTCACTCATATCCTACGTTCTTAAATGCGCTTCACTTGTTGTGGATTAGCGTGGACTCATTTAGGCCTAAGTGTTGTTGCATCACCCTTTTCTATCATCACTATGGCGGTAGCGATCTTTAAAGGACACCGCGAGCCCCCTAATTCGTGGACGAGGGTGCACTTAATTTGTGCCCATATAATTTCATTGTTCCCCTAAAATTATTTTTTTAAGAAGTAGACAGTAGTTTTGTAATAGATAACTCCGTGCTGCATTGCAGTTAAATTGTGTTAGCACGATCGAGGAGGTGCCTCTCGCTCGACATAGCAAAACCGCCGTAAAGAAAAGCTGCGTCGACACGATTCGTACGGTTTGTGAGTAGCAGGTGGCTCATTAAAGGGGCAGATGGAAGGAGGACAATGCATCGGCATACCAACTATGCGAATGTTTAATGGTATCGGTAGTCCTCAAAAGCCTCCGACTGCTTGTTTGTTCCCTTACAATAAAAAATGTATATTAAAAAAACTTTTTAAGCAAGACTGCGAGATATACCTGTCTTGCTATGTATTATTAAATCTAAAAATCCGATACGCCCAACGAGTGGTCTTGCCGTTCACGTTGTAGTTTTGGATTTTATGCCACGAATGTAAAGAAGCGTAATCTTAATAAGTTAATGGGATTGTAATGAAAGTGCTTATGTATATTTGAATATAAAAGGTACGGACACTAATCGGGTACGAACGAGGCGTTAATTATATTACATGCAGTTGGGCAACATTCTTTGGGTCCTAACCTAACGCCATTGTGCTGTCCCAAAGTAGGTGGGGTTGTCCTGTAGTGTGGGACAACCCCATATGTGGAGATAGGACTGGCCGTCGAGGTGCCCTGAAGATCTGTTGTTCCGGGGCAAATCACCAAAGGCACTGATGGCACTCGCGGTGGTTTTTGTGGGTATTCGGCGCTATAATGTGCACACCACTGGACCCTACCCAGGGCCAGTGAAGGCACGTAAATGCATTTCCCCGCTTGAAATAACAGAACACTCGCGGTGGTCCAGCGAAGGTTTCTAGCGTTAAGGAGGAGATGCTAGCCCGCACCGAATCTATTTTAGCCACGCAATCTAAGTACGTTGCGCATTTACTCCAAAATCATTTTCCGAGAAGTCTGAATAGATTCGTTAAAGACATGAGTACCACCTAATTCTGTTTTATTTTCTTTTCTTATATGATAAGGATGAAACCAGCTGGTGGGGTAGGTAACTACCGCCCACAATAAACACCCGCAGAACCCGAAGTTTTGCGGGCGCGTTGCCGGCCTTTGAGATAGGATTAGGCGCTTTATCTCCTAACATTATTTCAGAGTCCATAAGGGAGTAACAAATAATAGATTTTTATATGCATACGACCTGTAAACAGCATGAAGATGCCTTCATTTCCCCTGCCTAGCCCGTGTGTATGTAGCCTCTTTAATCCACTACGTCCCACTATTGTTGTCGGTGAAAGTTTATTATTGAGCACCTGCCTTACATCCTTCCAGTTTGTGCGTCATGTTATAAATAAGTGAAAGTTATATTGATACACAACTACTTAGTTTTTCATGGTTTGGCTTTCATGGAGAGGTGTATGTGAACCGTGGGGAACCTTTAAGTTTTGACCTTAGACCTACGCTTATGAATGTCCCAAATTCCTCCTCTTCCTAGCCTCATACCTAGCTAGGGCGACCTAATGTAAGAGATTTCACGAGCGTGCCAGTACACGGAGCGACCCTTGCAACCCAGACCTTTCTGGGTCTTAGTGGTCAGAAGACCAGGGTCAATCCTAGAATAGGTCGAATTTGTACACGCGAATCACGGTTCTCTCTCGATGTTTTCTTTCACCGTAAAAGTACTCAGAAAATATACTTAAGTAAGAAAAACGCATTGCTAATTTTTTTGGGCTTGAACCTGGAACACCTGATCACTGAGGCTCCAATATCCCCAAATTGCTATTCTTTCTTTTTCTAAAAGATGTAAATGTTTTTAAAACTCTCCGTTTCTTTAGCAAGAAAATATTTTTAAAAGTATTAATTACGTATAAGAGTATACCTATTCCATAGAGACCGGCAACGTGTAAGACGCCTAGTCTTGCCGATGTCTATGGGCGGCGGTAGTCACTACCCACCTGCTCGCTTGCCCTCTATCTCATTAAAAAAGATATAATAAAAATTAATAACCAGTTTCATATCTTACATTTCTGAACGTCATAGGTACATGAAGTTGCGCATTTTATTTCATTTATATATTAATATATTCTATATACATTATATTAATTGCTGCATTCACACCTCTGTAATATTGTGTTGTATATCTCTTAATATAAAGTTGAAGAGTTTGCTTCTTTGAACGCTCTAATCTCAGCGAGTACTGGGCCGAATTGAAAAAGATCATTTCCGGATCGAATAGTATAAATAATATTTATTGAGCTACCACTAATAGGATCGGAGTTACGCGGGTAAAACCGTGGAGCGATGCGAGCATTTAATAAATCTGTCCTGTATCCATCGATGGGGCTGGCAGAGGCGGCACATTGACATTTTCTAGAACAGAATAGATAAACCCACATATACATATTTATTTCCAGTTATTTCTAATTACTAGATACCATACAACGAAAGAACTATTGAATTATGAATTGACTTACACCTAAACATAAATAAACACAACGATGTAACACATTTCCCACAACGGCAACCGTATAGATGTGATTGTGGGAAGACCAGAATCGTCTTAACATTTAGAAGATATCTACCATCCTTCAAACTTATCTTTGTTTCGTTTATCAATTCGGTCAGTTAAGACTGCTACGAACTTAGTACTAATCAAACTCTACTGACTCTACGTTGGAGCTCGCTCACCGTGCTTGAAACTTTCTTCAGGTCCACATTAAAGAATTTTAGTGAAAAGGGAACGATATAAACATATTTGTTTCTTGATTAATTTGCATTTAAATTTTTGACACGACATTGTTACACATTCTGCCGCAGCAACCTACAAGCTAGATTGTGCTGGCCCATTGCTCTTTTGGGCCTGCCTAAATTAATTGCAAGAAAAGAGCTTGACCTTCAAATCATAGGACTGCAGATAACAACAATAACAACAAAACATCTTCACGCCAGTTCCCCAATGTGGTAGGTATTCCCTAGTAGGGTAGAGGGAATGTAAATAAAACATTAGTAATAAAATGTAGATAACACAATGAAACTCCTCTAGCAAACTGGTGAAGTTTAACTGATGAGTGTCGGTATGCGAGCTGTGCTGCGTCATTATAGATAGTGTTTTTATAGTATAGAGGTGAAAACGGGCAGTCAGAGCATCTTTACGACTACCGACACCTATACATGCATTTGCATTTCCTCCTCCCCTCATGGGCCCCTGGCTACTCTCAAACCATGTCATGTGAGTGAGAGGTACTGCCCGGCAGTACCGGCCAAATTCACCTCTTTTGTAGTTAATCAACTAATAAAATTTGTTAAATATATATTATAAAATTGCAATTAAGAAAATAAATAAATATTGTAGTTAAACAATTAATTAATAAATAAAAAGTTTCAGTCAAATGACAATTCGAAAGATTCGATGATTTTTCCAAGATGAAAACTGCAAATTTTCTTAAAGTACGTAGCTAATGATAAAAGTGTCAAATTCAAAATTATTTTTATTACCGTATACATTCAATATTAAAACAAGCCATAAATGGCCGATTCGTAGAAACGCAAATAATAAAAATTGAGAAATTTCAAAAGACCTTCATCATGTACGTGACATTTTAGTGTTCAAGATAAAATTGGAATGTGACTCATTATGGGATAATATTACTCAAAAGCCATAAGTGGAACGCAGACGTGGTGGCAAAAAACATAATGGAATGCCTTCAAGACTCACTTTAAACGATGTTTAAAAATCGTGATATTGTATGGGTTTCTAAAAATAGTTTACAGAAATTTTCTCGGAAGCCATTTCGCCTGTCATCTAGAGCAGACAAAGCACAAACTAGGTAGACATATCGGTTACTATGCATCACAAAAGATGTTCTAGACAGATTTGTTAAAAGAAAAAAAAAAATTTTTGAACATTCTGTATTTAAAAATAAACTATTTGTCATTTGATTTAAAATTGAATGCGTTTTACAATGTAGGTACATACAAAGCATTTGAATATTAGAAACCCACCTCCCACGTAATAAGCGATCTGCTTTAGAGCAAGATTAAGATAGGTCCGCATGATAAGTGTATTCACCTCACAATGATGACGGTGACTTATCCATATTAGTCTAAATGATCTTTTTCAAAACTGTTTCCTCAAATCACGCGGCCTTAACATGACTCATTTCAGTTGGTCAGAATTTAGACCCACGTATACCTAATCCTGCTATTAGGTACTTTGGTACATAATCAGTGTCTAGCTATATCAGCCCCTTGTATGTCTCGGCTATAGAACCAAAACGTGGTTCTGTCATACCTTATCTTTACCATACAAAATGAAAATGAAGAATTTATTATGCTTTTTGCTAAATTAATGAAAAAATAATAATTATATAAACATTTTTACATATGTAAAAATATTTTATACCAATTAATTGCAATATAAATTTAAGCTATTTGTTGTACGTTAAGACAGAAAAATAACCGTTAACTTTTTCTAGCTTATAAACATGTTCTGCCCATTAAATAATAATACATGTATATTTATTTTGGCGCCAAATGTTATGTCGACCCAGGCTGAGTCAGACGCAATAAGAAACCTGTGCCTTAATTTATATTCCGGTAATATGGAAATCACTAGTCTTAAAAAGCGTTATGATGTTTATTATCACAACAACAGATGGAAGGTTTTACACGAAGCCCACCCAATATTACACGAACGTTAAGTATCAATTCATATGAAGTAAACTCGCCCTAAAATAATTATAGTCGGGTATAAAATGTCTGCTTCCATTACATTAATGTAGTAATCTTTGAAAGACAAAATAAACCTACAGTTTTTATATCTGTACCACGTGTAGAAAATACATTTTACTGAAACAAAGCATGATATCTGAGAATTTATTATTTTGAACTTGAATATAAGTGGTTCCTTCATCTAATGTCTTAAGAAGACCTTATTGTAACTTGGCGATGAATTGAGGTCGTTGGTTCCCAAAATTGTCGGAGTTACGATCCATCTAATTCAAGTTGTAAAAGACGGGACCCACCTCTAGTTCGACTACGGGTTAGTCTAGTTATAACACCTTCTGTGTTATAAAATTGATAATATTCAGATACAAAAAAATATATTTTTATTGCTTCGTAAAATAACTAAACAAAAAGTTATTTTAATAGAAATGAGGAAGTTCGTACGTCAGATGGCCCGCTCAGCTGGTGTGTCGAGCAACAGTGCATCCCACCCACACATACAAATAAATATATATCATCATCATTATCAGCCCATATCGGTCCACAGCTGGACGCAGGCCTCTCTCAAGGAACGCCTACACGACCGATTTCCTGCTACTCGCATTCATCCCGGACCGGCTACTGCACGGAGATTGTCTTCCCACCTGGTGAACGGTCGACCAACACTTCGTTTTCCTAAATGCGGCCTCCACTCCAGAACCTTACGGGCCCATCTGCCACCTGTTCTTCTGAGTGTGTGACCAACCCATTGCCACTTCAGCGAGCTTATTCGTCGTTTGATATCGGATACTTTAGTTCTCCGCCTTATGACTTAGTTACAAATTCTTTCGGACAGAGATACACCCAACATAGCACGACCTATAGCCCATTGATCTACCGCAAACTTGCGGACCAGTACAAACTTAAGAGGTCATGTTTCGGCCCCGAAGGTCATCACGCGGAGAACGCATTGGTTGAAGAGTTTCGACTTCAAGCTCAGCGGTAAATATATATATATATATATATATATATATATATACATATATATACCGCAGACCTTGTACTTAAAGCTTTATATATATTAAAGATTTTTATGCAATTACGTGAATAGACATAATTGTGCCGTCGTGGCCGAATTCCGGATACAGCGGCTACTTCTATTGAGAAGATATTACAGTGCGCAAGTGTTTGCGCAGGCACAAGTGCACTCCCTATCCCTTTATTCCGATGGTACGGCAAATCCGACACGACCGGAGCGAAATAACCAACCGCGGGACCAACGGCTTAACGCGCTCTCCGAGGCACGGGGGTGAAACCCGCTACTTCCAAACTCCAGAATGTTATTAGATATAGTAAAATCCTAATAACACTTTTTGTCTGGTCCGACCCGGGATTCCAACCCGGGACCTCACGTCTGTGGCGGAACATGCTTACCCCTAGAACACAAGGCAGTTATTTACATTAATATCTTAATGTTAATTGTTCTATAGTATATATACTAATTATATATATATATATATATATATATATATATATATATGCACATAACAGCAGAACAGCAGAAATTGACTTTATTAATATATTACGCTTCAACTTTCCAGTTATGACGCCAGCGACGGCTCATCGAGAACAGAGCAGGGCTCCTACTCCAGCAGCGGGAACAGCGCTCCGTCCCTGAAAGTGAACGGAGCCGTGCGCTGGTACAACAGCAAGGGCCACCTCTACGAGATGACCTACAAGGCTGGGAGAAGAGGCTATAGAACAATTATAAAGAGGGTACGAGAATCATGATAGAGACAATTCCTCAAGAGACTGGACACGACGCCGTTAGTTATATTATAGTAATTTGTTTTTTTACCTATTTATTCAACTAAATTATTAATTGTTGTGCTTTTTTATTGTAGTGATATTAGTTAAGTAGATTAAGCTTTTCATCGCTTTACCCAATATATTATTTTACGAAACGGTTTTGTTTATTCTTCACCCCGTGTCCCGCCACATGATTTTAATCTAAATGTCTTCAGATAAACTACGCACATATATGACTTTGTCGGCCAACGAGCGCTCTTGGTAATCCGAAGAAGCTGTGTTGGGCTGCTCTACGCTTACACAGCATAAGTGTAGGGAACAGCCTTTATGTGACGTAATTTAAAATATGATGATTGCAACTTAGCTTGATTTCTGACGATAGAGTCATTACATACCTTATAT
>JAFELO010000963.1:675886-690730 GCA_017140195.1 Eumaeus atala
AACCGAGGCTGGTCAATCGCTCCCTGCGCAACAGACGGCCACCAAATTACAAGAGCTTCAATTGGAAAGTCTAATAAATCCACCGTACTCACAGGACCTCGCTCCTACAGTTTACCATTTTTTTCGAACTTTGGATAACTTCTTGCAAGGGAAAAAATTCAACTACGATGGGGCGGTCCAGATCGAATACAATGATTTTATTGATTCACGTCCAACTGGTTTTTTAGTAAAGGAATCAATGAACTACCTATGAGATGACAAAAGTGCATAGAAAACAATGGTTCATACTTTGATTAAAGAAATATATGATATTAACAGAAAAAAAAAATATTCGACTTTTTGTTCCTTCCATACAAACGCCGATTTCATATGTAAGGGCCTAATATTTGGAAATTTGCGGCTCTTTGTAATTGGAAGTCTACCGCCCGTTACCATTCACATCTTCCAGAGATATTTTTCTTTCCAGAAACTACATATTATAGTCTGTTTGGTTCTAAGCTGCTTTAACAGCTTCATAACAATTATGAGGTGGTATAATTAACTATAGTGTTATCCATATATTGCTGAGTTATATAACGTATCTGCTTCTTCTGTTTGGCTCCATGGGTCAGCTTAGTTTTAATCTGATAAGAAATGTGACACAACTGCAGCTGTTTCCATCTGCCATGAGGAGATCGTACATTTATGTGCAGCGTGTCCAAAACACCCGTGTGTTGGGCACAATAGGCACTTGAAATTAATGAACAAAATTGGAGAATGTTCCATGTGTCGGAGGAAATACATTCTCTTTTTCCTCCGAGAAAGGTATTTGGTCTTACATACTCATACTCTGTTGAAAGAGAGTGTAGTGTCTGACGTAGAAGATTCGGCCTTCCATCTCACATGTGTCAATTTATTCCACCATTCATATTGCATCACTGATATACGTTATCACCTCTATTGCGCATTGTGTGTGGTCATCGTCAAACTTCAGCAAACAAAGGAATGTATTTAAGATGGACTAGCACTATTCACTTATCATTCACCAAAATCGTATTCACCCTGAATCCTACTGTAACTTAATATATTCAAAATGTTCGCATTGGTAAGTGAGATTTAAACACATTTATTATAATACCAACACGTAGAATAATATTTATTTTATTTATTGATCACAAATTTACGATTTAAAATGATATTGTGATAATTTGTAATTTATTAATATGTATGCGGCATTTTAAACTTGTATTCGTATGCTGAACATGAATAAAATACACGATATGTTAATAAAGTGCTGAAGATCACATACGAATGCAGTATACTGCTTTTTTATCATGTTGCACTTTTGTCATCGCAATTCAGGTTATTTGTCATAGCCTGATGTTTTATAAATTTATTTATTTAATTTGATAATCACTATAAAATTTTATTTCACACAATAAACACGATTTAAACTAGATTTGTCAATTATTCACAAGAGTCTACAATAAAATATGATTCATGGATAATAGGAGCTATGGATAAAGAAAGATATGTTTCGACAGTGTAATGCTTAGGTACGAACCTGTCCCTCTAAGCCCAACGAAATCTATAATGGGAACCAGCTCCCGGATTCAACTGACTCATTAGGTAAATTTTTATTGCTTTCAATGACCATTTTAAAATAAATTTATTTCCTTTATTAGTCTGGACGCCAGAAGATGGCAATTCACAAGCTTGCACTAATTCCAACTCTTTCTTTTTTTTCACTTAAATTGTTATAATACAAAGTTGTGAACTCAGTAGTGTCAAATGAGGTACTCTGTGAACGGGGTCAGTATAATACAGAGTACTCTGTGGGCTGAGTTGGTATAAAACAATGTACTCAGTGAACTTATTCGGAACTACCTAAACGGTTCTCATAACATCGAATGACATATTCCTAAATAGCTCGGTAACTAGGGGCGCCTAGCCTCCCAAATAGATACATAAGGACGAACTTACCTACGTACAGATATATGTCTACAACTCGTTATTCAACGTATAAAATAACAACCTATATTATGAAATTCCAATCGTTGTAAATACACATATCCTGGTCAATGACCTGAAAAAAAACACGCAATAAAATAAACCAAGGCCAATATTGTAACAGTAAAAATACATATTTGGAATTTGTAAAATATATTAAGATAACGTTGTATGGACTGCACACGTGCGCTAAAGTATAAACTGTCGGCAGGACATTAGGCAGTGTGGTTTCATGGTAACGATAGGTTGAGTGTAACCCGGCTAAGACAGCAGACTTACTAAATCCAGAGAACACCAAATTTAAGTCCTTAATTATGAGATTTATTCGATGACTATTTTTTTCATTATCCACCCCATCGTACCTTAGAAAAACATACGCACATATTTTATATATATTTTTAAAAAGTGTGTGAAAGAGAGTCAATCATTTTCAAGGTGTGAGTACGAAATTTGAATTCCTACTTATATAACATTTCTGAACTCGTTTCACAGCATCGCCTTGCCTAAAACATCGATTTGGTATCGATGTGGAAGATTTTGCGTACACTCTGTTAAAGCTATAGAACATTTAATACATTTTATTTTTTTAATTGCCCACGGCTATCCGTATCAATTATTCTTTTTTTATTCAGCAGTATACTTTTTAATTAGTCTCGATACTTTGGAAAGTGTACCCTGTGAGGTTGGTTCATTAACTTTGATACTTTCATGTTCGGCCCGTTTCGCTTATCAGGTGGCTGAGATATAATTTATGTTGCAGAGACTGTTCGTCATCGGAGCGTTGGTTGCCGTTATCAATGCGCAGGCGCAAACCACGAAGACTGCTGAGATAATCACTGAGAAGTCAATAGTTAGTGCTGATGGATACAAATTTGAGTAAGTATTTTCTCTGCCTACCCCGTTAGGGATTTGGCGTTAAAATGAGACATTCAAATCAAATCAAATCCCTAACGGGGTTTAACATTTTAACGCCAAATCCCTAACGGGTAAGTTGTTGCATTATTTTGGTGATAGGCTTTGCTGCATTACTGCATAATTGTAGACCCATTGGCTGGGAGGAGGAAAGGAGAAAGCATCAGCATGATTTAATTATGCGTCGGCCGTCTGTAGAAGAAAGATACTCCGTTTGCCCCCGTTGGTTTTTGGAATCCTGATAGGTCACTGGAGAGTTCAAGCAGGACATCAACACGTTATGTGTTCGCCCTGTGTATGTGCATTGTTTATCAAAACAATTTAGAAAACAATCTTAAGCAACTATTCCTCGTGCAGTCGAGGATAGTTTAAAAAAAGTTGTCTGCGATACCCGATATACAGATAACCACCATCAACTATTATGGCGGCTATATCACGTCATATATATATCACGGCTGGACAGAACCCTACTTCAATGAACGCCGACAAAATGCGATCTCTCTAACGTCAAAGAATTAACGAAATTTTGAAATGTGTTGTAACTGCCGGCATTTTAATGGGCTATATAATTAAATAGCCCTTATGTATACCATTTGCGTCCCGCAGCCTTGCCCACTAAAAATCAATCCGACGAGAGCAATTAATTTTTCTGAATATCTTTTTATGTAATTCCAGATTCAAATCTATTTCTGTGCAATATTTGCGCCTAATCCGTTTGGTAATTTTTGCGTGAAAGTAACAAACATACAAACAGCCACTCGCATTTTTTTCTCATTCTTTTTCTGAGTCAATAAATCATAATGCAGTTGCTACATTAACATATTATTAGTAGTTAGTATTTAATCTTTATGTATGTATTGTTTTAGTTCAATTCGTATATTTTGTATAGGAAAAGTTTTTAGGTTTATGTAAGTGTATGAGAATATTATAAGTAAACTTATTAGCACATAACCAGACTAGTTAGTATGTTTTAATTTTTTAATGATTAATTTGTATGCTGTAATTTCAACCCTCCATGCCGCAGAGGCAGGAGAAATTCTGAAAATGTTGAACCTGAAAATCATTGTTGGGATTGTTAGTCCTGACTTTAACTGAGGCTTCACCTTTTTGTGAAATGTAGCCACCTAAAGATTATTCTATTTATGATTATTTTTTTCTTTTTGCATAGATGTACTTGCTGTTTTTGTGTGTGTCTCTGTAATACCTATATTGTTCCTTTCTTGTTTTGATTGTTCTCTTTTGGCGCAGTGTTCACAAATAAATTATCGTTTATTTATTTATTTATTTATATTATTTATTTATTTATATTATTTATTTATTTATATTATTTATTTATTTATAGTATGACGACAAAGAGATGTAATTATGATGTAACGTAAGAACTTTGAACTTCTTCCTTGAAAATTTTTTTTTTGTAATGTGAACAAACAAGGTGAATTTCGGTAATAGCTAGGCGATATAAAACTTGAAATACGACATAATTTTGGCACGATTATACGGTAAATCGCACTTGTAACACCCGGAAAATGCGCAGGAAATTACAAAACTAGTTAAGTGTGAGTCCGACTTTTTTCTTGCCGACTACGAGCGTGCCAACTTATTAAACTTGACAAACACATTAGTGCGATGTTTGTGTGCATAAATTTTGTAGGAAACGAAATACAAATATAAGTAATATAAGTTTGATATAGTTTTTTCATACGTATATTAACATTTCAAATGCATTGTATTTTTTCTAGAGAAGGAAACCTAAAAAGTAATTTCTTTTTTTATCATTAAAAATAGTAAAATTAAAAAAAAAGAAACATTATTTTAGTCACATTTTTAACAATTGAAATTGTATTCCAGCTTCCAGACAAGCGATGGAGTGTCACGCCAAGAGGAAGCCCACCTCATAACTGTGGGAGACCACCAAGGGATCGGAGTGAAGGGCTCCTACTCGTACTACGGCCCTGATGGGACCCAGTACATAGTCACCTTCACCGCTGACGACAAGGGCTACAAACCAACCATCAGAATCGCTCCCCACGACAGCCAATAAACATTTAGGCAATATATCGTAATTTTGATTATTTTCCTTGTGTGTGTTTTAGTTAGAGGTAGTGACAGGCTGTGTTGTAGTCAAATCGAACATGTAATATCGGGGAGGTACTTCTGGCACATCACCTTAAATGCTATGGCTTTGCCATCGCGGTTCGTGCGGTTTATGTGCTGCTCATTTTTACATATTGTTGGGGGATAAACGATAAGTTGGAGTTCTTTTTAGGTCTTCCGACGCCCACAAATTGTTATGCAGATTTGCACAATTGTTATGTAGACATACTCCTTTTCCTCTCTTCTACAATTGGTGAAATACGTACGCGTACATAATGCGACAGCTGAATTCAGCAGCATCATGTTGGCGAGCGTTCCCCGGTCCTGCCGGCTCAATGTAGCAAGACACTAGACAGTGCAGATGTTAATGGACGTCGGTAGTCACCAAATAGCTCCATTTTTTGTTTGCTACAAAAAAAAAAACATCAATAGAATTTGGTGCAATGATGACCTAGTCAAGTGTCAGATGAGAACGTATAAACTTAACATTTTTATTATGGCAGCGGGGGGCAGTTGTGAACAGAAGCGGTAAAGGCACACAAACCGAACAGTCATGCGATAGTCACGGTCGAAAAGATAGGTTTTTCTATAAAATATAAAATTTATTATGGCCTATAATCTCCATCGTCATCATCCTAGACCACCATTGGTCACGATATTATAGATAATACTTTGTGTGCGAAAATATCCGCATCGACGGAGTTTTTCTCTCATTCAACATCAGTTATAAAAGTACGATCTCGCGTTTTTCTCTCACGTAACATCAGTTATAAAAGTACGCTCTCGCGTTTCGTGATGCCTATGTGATTCATTGCGGATTTTAGGAAGAGGTAGTGCCATGCTGCGCCTTAGCTCAATTACGGCGATACGACCACTTCTCGTCTACATGAGTGATGACGTGTGGATTCTGAGTTTTCGGGGGCTTTACAATAGAGGGGAGAAGGGTAGGGGGATAACTCCGCGGGTTGGTAATCCATTTATGTGGGTATATACAGATATAAAATTTCATCAAGACATGTACATAGATTTGAGCTCAGGGCGATAGTAGGACAATTACAACACACTTTCTGTTCTCTCCTCCTATTAGCCGCCAGAAAATCACAAATCACAGAAGCCACTAACAGCATAGCTGTTATTTTGCTGTTGTATCTTGTGAGCGAGAGGTACCTCCTTGGTCGTAACGATCGAAGTAGCCTACAATGCAGCATGGTACTAACTTACCTTTATTTTCAAACACCAGTTCTTTAATTCTTTGATAATTATCGTATCATCGATATCCATAGTGGTATCACTTATGTATTGATATTACAACAAAATACGGATATAAATAGCTAACACCACCGCGCGGTTTCACCTGCGTAACTCCAGTCCTATTTAGTCATAGCGTCATGATATACACATATATCCTTAAAGCCTTTTTCGATAAATTGGCTATTCAACACAAAACTAATGTTTTGATTCGGACCAGTATTTTCTTAGAAAATCGCGATCCAACAAACAAACAAACTCTTTAAGCTTTATATTATTAGTACAATGAGTTGAGTTTTAGACTTGCGGACCATTCCTCGACCGTTTACTGGAGGGTTTCGTCTTCAAATTCTTCTGTAAATTACTTCAGTAACGGGTAAAACGGCAGGGCGTCATTAAATACCTATTAAAACATATTCAAGTGTAAATGTTAGTAGGTACCTAGTATATATAGCCAGGAATTATTGTTCTTGAAAATAGGAATTTACAAGAACAATAATTCCTGGTTTTAAATACTGCGTATCAGCGCAACTAACATTGTCTGTAATGCGAAAACATTTGATTAGCATTTAACCCCCAAACCCCAACCTGCGCGATGTTTGTGGGTTACTGACTTGTAATGGTGAATAAAATCAAGATATTACTTCGTTTATCTATGAATAGTTATTGTTAACACAACAAAAAGAAAAACGAATAACAATTAGATCTGACAATAGCTTCTCTAAAATAAAATGCAAACTTGATGTATTACATTTAGATATTAAGCGACATTTAAGAAATACCTAAAAATATTTTACCCTTAGGACTTAGGAAAAAAGTGGTGGGGCCATTTTTTTTATATAGAGGGGCTAACGAGAAATCGCAGCCTATGCCGATAAGGTGCCCTCCTTTCCTCCTCGCCTCCGATGGGCCACAGACCACTTACAGACAGCACGAAACGCCACATCTTAGCTGACGCTTTATGCCGTTGTCATGTGAGCGAGGGGTACCTCCCCGCTCGTGTCGGTTTAAACCGGTTTTAATGTAGCATGGCATTACCTCTTACAAATAACTAAATGAAAAGACGAATCTTGGTAATGCTGCATTATATGTAAAACCGGAATAACACGTGATCTACAAGAATACTAACTTTCACATATGGTTCTGTGTATAGTCCGCGCGGACGTAGTCGCGGGACATGTCTATTATGTTGCATATCTGTACCTAGAGTCCATCCCAACACACAAATTATTATATACTCAGGTATAGAAACTGAATGTTATAAAGACTTTAGCCGTTGGCACGCTTATGTAGCTTGCACCTATTTTTTACGCGGGGTAACGCATTTATGCGCCTTCACTGGCCCTGGGTGGGGTCCAATAGTGTGTGGGGCTCGCGGCACGTTCTAGTGCCGAATACCCACTAAAACCACCGCGAGTGGTATCTGTACCGCCTTTTGTGTGGTGTCCCGGAACAACAAATCATTAGGGCACCTCGACGGCTAGCAGCCCCCTAAGGGACCGATTCCAGCTCTACAGATGGGGTTGTCCCGCACTACAGGACAACCCCACGACTTTGGGACAGTGCATTCGGGTGAGGTTCCCATCCCAAAAGCGCCTCCTCCTGTTGCTCTTTTGTTTATTGAAGAATTATGAAAGTGGAGGAGGCAAGGCAGGTATGTAAGGATCGTGACATGTGACGCTCCGTTCTCTCTACCGACCTCGTAAGGGTACTGGCGTGGTGATGTGTTGTTGATGTTGTTGTATAATGTAAAGTTTCGTAGGCTAAGACCTCTTAGTCATAAATAACATAGAGTAACAATAAATGTATTTACTACAACTAGCACCGTCGTGTGAATATCCCGCGGACTCTTGGTATAAATAATGAATAATTGATAGTATTGCGTGTGCACATAGTCGCAGAGCCAGTAATTGATGGACAGTCGTTTTACACAAGCTGAAAGTTACGCAACACACGCTTCAATCACGGGTGGCCTACTATGTAGTGTGAGTCACCGTGTAAAACAGTTTTGTAGTGGACCGGGTTATGCACATCTCGCAAGATTTAGGACTTGAAACTGCATGTATCGTGATAGCTTCAAAAAGTTGTCTAGGTAAGAAATGTAATGCAGGTAGGCTACTAATAGTACTAATGCAAAGATTTGTATTTATATTATATATAGTAGAATACCTGCATTACATAATAAGTATTTATAGTATATTCTGAAATAATTAATTTACAGTCAATAGTCGAACACATGCGGAACCTGAACCGGTTCCACTTCGGGGCTGGGTATGGTTGTCAGCTCAGTCCTTTTGAGGAGAAATCTGGTCCCTTATCTGGTCAATTACTTAGTTTCCGTATCGCTGACAGATTCGGGACATCTTAACACCTGTGGGTGACGGTAAACGTCGTGTTTTTAGCCAGTACTCGGCCCTTTAATACGTTCACAATTTGGCACACAACTGGCGGTATTCTTCAGTTTTGGCATATGGTAGAGCGACACTTCTATTTCTTAGACATAGGCTCATAGTCTAGTCAGTATTATTTATGTTACAATGTCATTTATATATCTATGCAATATACATTTTTCTCTTATTAATAAACGGATGAGGTTTTATAGCATTACATTATTTATTACTCAAAGCATTATCTTTATATTATTATTACAGAAAAGTAAATAATGAAAACATAGACCAATTAGGTACTCCTAAACGATTAAATAAGTTAATAGCTAGTAGGGCTCTTCTTTATGCCCCACTTATAAGAAGTGGACTAAAGAGCGGGACGAGGCTTTTGCGCACGGGGCACGGTGCGAGGATGGGAACTTCAACCCATTTTGCGCGCTGTCCTAAAGTTGTCGTCTTGTGCAACCACACTTTGGAGGTGGTGGCGGGTCTAACTAACTATCGAGGTGCACTGATGGTTTGTAGATCCGGTGGCCTCACCAAAGGCGGTACTGATGGCACTTGGGGTGATTTTAGTGTGTATTCGGCACTATAATGTGCCGCGATTCCCACACACCTTAGGATCCCACACAGACACACGTTTTCTCGCGTTAACAAATACAAAATTAAATAAGTTATGCAATTCTTGATGACCTCACATTCGTTAACATTTCTAGAACTTTAAAGCACGCTTTTACGACATACATTTTATGTCACAAGACATCTTTTCCTTGGTAGAACAGGTCGTATCCAAAAAAGTCATTCACCTGTCAATCACACAGGAAATGGCAATCACAAGACAAAAGACAAGCGGCATCTTGAGTAATACCGATTAACTTACAAGAATACCCAGACACACAGTCAGGGTCTGAAAACCGTCAGTATAAAATGTCAAATTTTGTTATGTACTTTGTAAAAAACAACTTTGTATCATCCGGATACGGTTGACATTGTCAGTAAATGTTTACTTTGCAAGTATCGCAGAACGGAGAAGACACCTTCTATAGCTAACACTGTCGAACATTCGCGGGCGCACAATGTATGTGTGCAGATATGATTGTGTCTATGCCTGTTAGTAAGAGTGGACTGGCGCGTGGAGGTATATCCCCTACATACATTTACATTTCCCGCTCTATGAGACTGTAACTTGTAGCATTTTTTTATTTTGAGGGCGAGACGTGTGCATAGCAGTTATGCGTATGTCTATGGGCCCCAGTAGCAATCATAAGAATGTACATTTTACTATGTATAAAATGTTACACTATATATGAAACAAAACCATTAAAAGGCATGATCAATTGGGGGCGGAAGGAGGGCAATGCGTCGGCATAGTAATTGTGTGGATGTTCATGGGCGTCAGTACTCGTAAAAATGGTCAGATTGCTCATCTACACACGTTTTTTTTTATAGAATAGGGTATCTATAAAAAAAGAATATGGAACAAAAACATGAGGTTGTTTTTAAGCAATTTTATATTGCTCATACAGTATGGTGTTATCTGTGTGACACATAGACTGTGGTCCGTTTTAAAGAATTACATTTAGTATAGAGGTTCAACACTACTGGGCGGGTTTCTGGGCACTGTCGTCGTTAGTTTCCTTGGGTTGGTAGCCGTTCTTGTCGGCGACGAAGGTCACGGAGATGTGCTGGCCGTCGGGAGCGACGTACTTGTACCCGCCCTTCACCGACAGACCCTGCTGGTCAGTGTCGTTCTTGTACTCCCCCTGCTCCTGTCTTGACGTGCCATCGCTCGTTTCAAACCTACAAATTATACAATAGGTTATTATGATTATTGACCGTATAATATTGAAACAGTGACGATGGTCGTGTGTAGCTGAAATACGACCTGGAGTTTCCAACATACATATAGAGAGTAAACGACTGCGTGGGACACTTTATACAGGTGTGAGCGAAGAGACAAGTTCACTTTTGTGCTTCTCTATTTTTTACTTCTTCTGATGAAAAATCAGACGCATGCAATCGACGAGTAGATCGGATCTCATGGTGAAGTCGATAGCAGCCAGTCAAATACACAAGAATGCAATTTGGAATAAAAAAATTTTAACAAGAGTAGTGAATAGCCGATTTACTATTTTTTGGTCGCAAAGATCTTTGATCTTTCACACATATGACATTGCACATAAAAAAGCTCAAAAAAAAAAAGATACTTGAATAGAAACCACCACTAGGAGCCGTAGCGGCTACTTTGCGATAATTATGAAAGTAATGTATCGGGAGAAAAAAATATCTTGGCCCGAAAAAGATGGCCACCCCTGATATAGAATCTAGTGTTTGGCACCTCAGATGTGACATTATTCAAACGTTGAAAACGAGACAACATATGAAAGTCACGTTCATAGCGTCACGTTTGGAAGTAAAATCTAGTTTTTAAAAACACAAATAGGCTAAAGTTCATACCAAAATACACATGCACTGCGGCGGCCTTGAGGCGCGCCTTTCGGAACTCATTTGTAGCTTATTAGCTTATACATAGCTAGCTAGATACCTACTATACAAATTAGGCAGGTCTATAGATGTTTACCATGTGCACACACTGAATATTTTTAGATGTTATTTAGGTTCTACTAAGATAGGCAAAATTATTAAACTGAAGAAAAACTTTAATAATTTCTAACACGACACTATTCAACAGTGAATTAATCGGTAATTGTTTACTACAGTCTTAAAAAACTGAAGGCTGTATCTTTTTTTTACAGGAAAATTGAAAACAATTGTAAAAATGACGTCTATTGATTTATCAGATTTTACCATCATTTACAAAACGAGTAAACAATTTTCTCGACTCATCAGGAAAGGGCGTCTACCAACGTATACACAGGCATATATACCTGTAAATTATCCGTTTCCTTTTGGTGGGATAGTGTTACAAGTTTATATCCAACATTTGAATGAAACGATCCAGAATTAATTTCGCTCTCAATTTTCATTGCAATATACTTGAAAGCAATGGTCGTGTTCTCCTTTGTAGAAGAGTCGACTTCTCCGGTCAGGGATTGCCAACCAGTGTACACGAAGTTATCGACTGTGTATAAGTAATTATGAAATTACAAGAAACATAAACGCAAGAACTATTTAGGATAGTTGGCAAACTATCCTTGAAATCAATATTTTTATATTGACTCGATCTCATCGAGCCCAGCTACATCTCCGTTCACGCGCGACCTTTACTTATGTCATTAAGTAAGTTGTAATCGTTTAGAATATCATAATGATACTTTGTATAATCGTTTTAACTCGCCGATGATTCGACGAGATTTGTAACGATTGAAACGATTATGTATCGACCTTGTTTGAAGTACATTTTAATCGTTCCCACTTTTTTCGTAAGTTAATACACGAACGGCTGAGCAATTATAAAATTGCTTCTTGCATCCGTTATTATTGAGAGACACCAATCTAAAAAAATTGAGTTTTGAATTTGGAATAAAAAAATTGTTAGCATGAGTAGTGAATATCTAAGCCAATTTACTATTTCTTGGTCGTAACGATATTTGATCAGATCACATTATATTATATTGCACATAAAAAAATTCAAAACAAAAATAATGGAATACAAACCACCACTAGGAACTGTAGCGGGAACGTAGGGGCGATTATGAAACTAGTATTGTTTTAAATAATATTATTAAAAAGAACCTTATTAATTATATTTTTTTAATCGAGCGTCTGAAAATGTGCCTGTATTGAGAATGAGTACAATTATATTGTGTATTAGTATTACACATTAGTATATCCTACGTTGATTTTAGGTTCACGTTGATTAATATTTGTAGTGGTTGTTAAAACCAGTTGGTAAGAAGATACTTAACAAGTGGCTCTCTAGTTTACGTGAAGCATTTTTTTATATTATTCCAGTTATATATGAAACATTCCTGCGCAAAAAAACAGTAGGATACAATAATTTTATGGGCCCAATTTAATTTAGATACGCTTAGAACAGTTGTTCTGACCACAAATCATACCCTAATGGCAAATATTAAACTATTAAATATACAATTACTATAAAAATATATTTAATAAAGAACTGGTAAAACCCGTACCATGCCAATCTTATTATGTAACATAACATTACACTAATCGCAAATTATAAATCAATTTCGATAGAAAATTGCGCGATTGTTTAAATCTGAGATAAATAGTCTATTAGAGCATAGATAGATGAGATAGAGACAAGGTAGATGAACTGGTTTCATTCAACATGTCCAACGGATACTTTAATTGCGTGTCAAAAAACTAATTTGTGGCTCATGTCTGATATTTGACAGCAATTCAGGATATTCAAAATATATAAATAAATGATTTAATCACCATGCCAGGACAACATTACATCCCCATGATCGAGATTTTTTTTTCATGTTTTTATATTGTTAGGGGTCAAACGAAACTTTTAAACTTTTAAATATAACTGCAGAGCAGGATGGGAAAACGAAAGTCAGATGACAGTCGCTCTGTGTAAAAACCGGTGCCTTTGTCAAATCCCCTAGATCAGGTAGCCGCCATTATCTGGTATAGAAACCGGATAAGGCTAGCACGAAGAACAACATTTAAAGAAGGATTACTTACTCGAACTTGTATCCATTTATGTCGACTTCAGAATCTTGTTTGACAATTTCTACCGGCGGCGCCTGCGCTGGTTCTTCGGGCAATGCGCACACCATCGCTAACGCGGCCAAGGCGAAAAGCGTCTAAAACAAACGAAAATTGTTAGCACTTTGACCTGCCGCTCAAACATTATGTACAAACAATCTAAATGGCACTTCTCATTAGTTTGAATAAGACTATTTTGTGATTGGAGTTAGACCTTTTGATTGATTTCAATGTTAGCTAAGTTAGCACTGAGACGTCCACAATAAGACTTATTTTTGGACCTACGATGTGTTGTTGTGTGAGTTTTTGGAATTGTGTGGTAAAATTTAGCGCAATGCTGCTTTGCAGCGAAATTTAGCCGGAATGACCGGGGATTTCTCGCTCACATTATACTACATCGAATGGGCATGGTAATTATGCCGATGTTTGTGGGTGTCGGTAGCCGTTTAAGGGCTTCGATTTCTCCTTTTTCCCCGTGTACTATAGAGAAAAAAGAGGCTCGTGACATATGGTTTCTCCATGGAGGAGGTCAGTGTCCAGCACTGGAAGTTGTAGGACTGATGATGTTGAGGATACCAACTATCCCATTTACTGGGTGTTGAAAGTTAGTTGCACTTAATTCGTTTAGCAATGCGACATAAACTGAGTTACGGAGGCAACGAATCCGTATAGTAATTATGCGGATGTTCATGGACGTAGGTAGTTGTAAAAAAGGCTCCGATTGCTCGTTTGTGTGTAATGTTAGGTGATCTTATTACAACTATTCTAATATATTAATTGTTTGAGACTTTCGCGTTTGTTACACACTTCGTAGCTACTTTAAGGGTTTTAGCCCGACAATTTCTTGTGGTCACGACGACTCCACGGCTGACGTAACCCGACCGAAACGTCGAGCAAGATATTTATTCTCTAGTACCTTTGAATAAATACGTTTATGGCGTTTGCATATTCATACCAACAAAAGCAACTCATCACAACTACCCCGTTCCTTAATGGGGTAATTGTATTCATGTCATGCCTAAAAGCGACGTGACAGTTTATAGCTCTTAGGCACCATACGCATGCGCATGGATAAGGCAGAAAAATGATCTACACAGGAGTAGACTGCATGGACTATGGATATAAAGATACCACTAGACACCATCATTATGATCTATACATTATTTAATTATTTAGATTTTTTCATTGATTGATATTCGACTTATATGATTGATATTCGACTTATATGATTGATATTCGACTTATATGGTTAATCATAATAAACAACAACATTAACATTTTAGAGAACCTATTTTAAGTTCTCGTGAGCGTGCTCAAAAGTTTTGCAGTTTGGTGAATTTGACACTTTTGCGTGACAGAACATCTATTTTTTTTTTGGTTATCTCCCTAAGGTTTCCAATGCAACTACAACAACAATACCACATCTTTACGCCAGCTCCCTAATGGGATAGAAAGAGGGTAATTTCCAATGCATGAGACCGTAAACTGTGTTGAGAACACGGACACGTTTACTGGTACTACTATAATATTACAATAATTAATGAACGACATTCCTTGGAATAAAACA
>JAFELO010000963.1:716921-754918 GCA_017140195.1 Eumaeus atala
GACAGCACACATTCGTTCATGATTGTGAATCTGTCTCATTCCACAAGAAGATCTCGTTAGATAATATAAAATCAGTTAAATAGACACAACAATAACATTCGCGTAAATATACGAAAACATAGATGTACTTTACGGACAACAAAATGATTTAAAAAAATAAAATTATTAAAGCTCTCTATACATGTAACTGAGGGGTCTCATTTTTAGCCGTGGTCTTTCTAAACGGTATGGTGGTTGCTAAGATAGTCTTGCAGATGTCTATGGGAGGCGGCAGTCCCCACCCACCTGCTCGTTTGCACCATGTGTCATAAAAAAAATGATGGTGCGCGCAATTTTGATTTTGTAAAAAATTATTTTTATGTACAACCACAGAAGCTTTAGATTGACAGTTCATTATGAAATATTTCATCTTGTGTATTTTTGTAAATCAATGAATGATGTGAATTCAAAGACTGCAAGCTTTGTTATACAAGTATGTTACTTAAGGCGTGCCTCTAAGTTTGCTGTGTGTTTGACTACGACTGTTGCGTACGTAGGTCAAGCCTGTATTTATACAATATTTTATATAATGTTATATAATAAATAGTTCTTACATGTTACATTTGAAATGAAACACGCGGACTAACCGCCACGTTACCAACCGAGCCAGCCGGCCGTATTTTACGAACAAAATGTTATAAATTTGGTTCATCATTATTCAAATCACCTGTTATACTATTGCAAACGATTTTCGGTGAGGGATGGAAATAAAATTTGCGTTTATCTATATAATGTATATAATATCTCCTGGCAGATATTATTATTATTTTGACAGTCTTCAGAAACTTTTTTTTCACACACCTTGTCACATACAATAAAGAAGGTTCACTTGCATGGTAAAGCGCCATCTAGGGTGTAAGGCTCAAACCCTATAGCATATAGGATAAAGAGATACAATATCTATCGATTTGAATGAAATATCCAAAATGTCAATATCTATATTTTGGAATAACATATGAAACTAATCCTGAAAAAAGATCCTTTGGGATAGATTAAATCTAAACGGGTGAAGTCGCTGACCATAAGTTGTTCCTACTTCATTCCTCCCTCCATGTTTAAGAGTTGTCACGTTGAGCCAAGTTTGTAACCTCCAGTATTTAGAGCCTTTCTCTTACTTAACCTTCGGTGTTAATGATTTCACTCCGTACACCTTTCATTATCGCGTGACCAGCTGAACTATAATCCAATAACATTTTGTCAGCTGACTTTACAATCATTAGAATATCTCGGCACAATTTAGAATGTACCCCTCACATAAACGATAGCGTCGTAAAGTGAAAACATCACTAAGCCACGTTTCATGCGATTAGTGATTCGCCGGTGGCCAATTGGAGGAGAGGAGGAAAGGAGTACGGATGCACATGGGTGTCAGTTGTAAACGAAATGCACCGATGATACGATATACTAATATAATCGATCAAATTTCGTTACGTTGCATTTTATAATTGTCAGTTTCACAGTGTAAACAAAGATATCAGAAAGAGTAAGAAAGATCATCTTAAAAAAATATAATGTAACCTCTTCATATCAAATATCATCTAAACCGATTATGAGAAAGACAGGAAAATAGTAGATTGTGCCACAAGGGAGGAAAATACTAGATTACTTACCGCGCCTTTGCCGACAGAACTGGCGTGGGAGAAAAAATATCCGTATACAACATTGCTCGTGTAATATTCTAAGATATCGGGTCGCATAAGGCTAGAAGGTTTCCTCTTAGGCGATTTTAATCTATCTAGATCAATTAGAAATGCAAAAGCAATAGAATACAGATCATTTTTTCATCTTCCATATAACATTGGCAATAGAAGCAAGTGCGGTGGACTAACTGCTTGGTTACAGGGACTCGTGTTGTCGATAATCGATATAGTGAATATTGGCTGCAATTAGATTCAGTATTAGAACGGCTATACAACGTTAATAAATATTAATTTGTAAGGATTATTAATTAAATACAGCTTACGTTTTAAATCGTCTGGATCTTCGCTATTTTACATTTTTGTATCTTAATGCTTTTATTTCTATATCCATCCTATAGGGGTATAGAAATAAAAATTAAAAACATAGAATACGTTTGGCATTTTGCCACAAAGGAGGGAAATACCCAGCTTACCTCGCCCTCATTTCGAGCGGAGAACGCAGAATTGCAAATACAATTTTTAGTCCTACCTACGCCGAAAGTATCAACTTTTAACCCTATACAGCGAGACCAAAACCAATACAATTTCAGCCAAATAATCACTGTATGAATTACGATAACACGAAGAAGCAAGTAGTTAGTCAACGAATTTAACTGTTGCAAATATTATAACACAGGCAGTATGATAGAAATGGCAATATTAATGTTTGGGCTACACATAAAGTTCTCTAATCTCTGTGTAAAACAATGAAAAAGGTGTACCTAACTATTAGTCGCTTAGCCATCTAAACTATCTGTTATTCATATCGAGCTAACTCTATATATCAGCTTGTTTCTTGTACTATACTTGAAATGTAAGCTACTTGACATGAATGGTGGCTGCTGAAATTGCTTAACACCATGTTAACACGCTGAAAGAACTTGACTTTTTTTGGTAGTAAAGTATTGTCTAACGAAGGTTTTCAATTTCCTATCAATCGATGGGTTTGGTTATTGTAGATAAAAAGTTTACTATAAATATTTCGTATGGGACTTACGTGAAAATTCTATGTAATACTAGCTGATCTGACAATCGTTGTTTTGCCATATAAATAATTTCTAGGTATTATCACTTAGGGGTATGTAAAATAGATAGTAGCCGATTCTCCATACTGAATATGCATTTAAAATTTGGTAAACTCAGTAAAGCAATTTCGTCGGGATAAGGTAACTAGAATTGTGATACGAGAATTCTATAAACTTATGATAAAAAACGGTCGAAAGGAACCTTTAGGCGCTCTCACGAACAACACCATCTCCTATATTTAAACACAGCTCTTATTGTTATTTGTTTATGCTCGTGTTGTTTTCTAGGTGAATACCGAGCTTTCTTAATAGAGTAAATAGTCAATTAATTTATAGTATAATGAGATACACATATATATGAGTTAGCTATTACAGGCCGTCAGGCGTGGCGATTAGAATTCGACCGAAATTAAGAAGGTTCGTTTGTCTTGAGAAGCCACAAAATGGAACGTGAACATCCCAATCCACTATTTTATAAAAATATTCAGCTTGCGTGTATTAAAGGAGGCCTAAAACCAGTTACATTTAATTTAACATAGACATGTCATTGGACGCAAATAGCCTGTGAACCAGACCACTGACCTGTGGTACTCTGGGGGAGCCATATATTCCGCAGTTGCCGTCTTCTGGCTGCTCCTAACCGTCCACATACTTCTTCATCATCATCATTATTAGCCCTTATCGGTCCACTGCTGGACATAGGCCTCTCTCAATGAACGCACAGAGGAACGATCTCCTGCATATACTTATCAATAAAAAATCATGGAAATAAAGGCAGACAATATCACTAATCGGTAGCTTGTGCCAGTTTCCAAACCTTCAAAAGCTGACGAACACGGCTACGTAAGAATGCCAAATTTTAGTATAATGGGATACTAGGTATTGAAAAAATGGTCTGCTCACTCTGCAATTATTATAATATCATAGAGATTTAATCTAATAACTTTAAACCTGAATTAGAACTCGCAGCCTATCAGGGACACACTGGCCATTTCTTAACTGATAAATAAAATAAAAACGTTTGTAAAACCGTAACAACTACTAAAACGTCAAAATTTCTTTTACAATTGAGTAACATTTTCGCAAACGTAATGAATAAAACAAATGAGCACTTGGATAGATTTAACGGCGGTAAAATCGCGGGGTAAGGTATAAATTATAAAGCTGTTATAAAATTGCTTATCTATGCTTGTATCTTAAGTAACATAAAGGATTATTGTTATATCTAGTATTAAGTTTGTCTGTATTAAACACACATCACGTAAATAAAGAATGAACTTCGATACACGGCTATGTTTCCTTCTTATGTTTATGTGTTGTTCTTATGAACTTGTGTCTGATTCCGAAATATACGTTTCTGCGAGATTATGAAGTTTCAGATCAAAACAGGGTTAAATAAAACATTAAATAATACAACGTCGAAGTAAACTTACCCTAATTATTTTTTTACTCATTGTTTAATACCAAGATCGCAGAAATTCCAGAAGAATCCTTTTTACAGGCTGCTAAAACTTAAACTAAAAACTAAACTAAAACGGGAATAGAAAGGCTGAATGTATCCATTTGATCGGTACTGTTCTGAAGGTGAGGTCAAAATTCTTCGCAACTGCCGTGTTTGTACTAAATAAATAAATACCATTCTTGTCGGACCAATGGAAATCTACACGTAGTACACGGGTTAGTAACAATTTAATTCATAAATTTGTGTTAGTAGCATGATTTATTATGATTAATACAATCAAATACAGAAACAAATGTTTAATAAAATTTCTGCGGGACGCAGTGATGATGATAAGATAAGATCGAGGTAAGACACAGTATCTGCAACAGTCGTGATGTACCTGCGTGACGGATGAGTTCCTGAATTGCATATCAAGTTTACAGAACTTATGTCGTGCATTAGTGAATCGAATTTTATCACCGATTTGTATGGCAGAATACGAACACATTATACATGTAAATACACATGTTTATTAACGACAATGTTTATTATTTATTTATTAATTTTGGCATCACGGAGGTCACATGCAGGACTACATAGACTTATGATGTTTAACATCATCAGCTCGCCTTCAAAGTAATCGAAGCACTTCTAGGCTAAGAGGGAATCGAGCACTCAGAGCCCCTTAGTGACGTTCGTGAGCTTTAGTGTCGGCAGTCACTGAAGGTCGGATGTCTACATCCACATCACTGTTATGAAAATGTGTGGGACACTTCCCTCCCCCACCGATACCCCAGGGAAAGACACAAACCACACGAAACATGTGATTGAGAGATTGCCGTGCCGTAGGTACGATGCGCATATTGAAGGATGTACAATCACGGGCTAGTTTGACGTCAAGAAATACGAAATATACGCCTATATATACTTAAATGTTGGTATTGGCTTATCAATTATGCTTGAGATTTGCCTCTTTCTGTTATGTCGTCAAGTAGGCTTTGCATTCATGCTCCTTTCGACATTTTGGACGTTAGGATGTCAATCTCTGTTCTTAAGGTGTTAGCAGTTGCCACTAAAAGTATTCTAAAACATTCCCTTTCTTAATCTATCACTATGTAATTATGTTAACATAATTTGGTTGGCATTATTTTTTTATTTATATGTTTCGTTGTGTTGGCCGGATCGTTGCAGAGCTTGCGGGAAATGTTGCACAGCGTAAATGAATCCTCCCGACGCATTGGCCTTAGGAAAACTTGGACAAGACAAGGGTCATGTTCAACGAACACGTTCTCCCTAGACCGGCCAACACCGATGGTGCTATTCTTGAAGTCGTAAAAGCATACGTCTACCTGGGGCAACTATTGCAATTAGGTGGACATAACTCCGAGAAGGAAACCGATAGTGGGATTCAGTTGGGTTGAGCAACATTCCGGAAACTTCGACACATTCTCACGTCGCCTGATACGCAGACCTTGAAGACAAAAGTCTTCAACCAATGCGTTCTCCCCATGATGACCTACAGGGCCGAAACATGGCCTCTTAATGTAGGACAGGTTCGCAAGTTTGCGGTAGCTTAGCGGGCTATTGAACGTGCCATGTTGGTGTGCCTCTGTCCGGCAGAATCCGTAAAGAAGTTTTCGTAACGCAGAGAACTAAGGTATCCGATATCACGCGACGAATAAGCTCGCTGAAATGGCAATGGGCTAGTCACACACTCAGAAGAACTGATGATAAATGGGCCAGTAAGGTTCTGGAGTGGAGGCCGCGTTTAGGAAAACGAAGTGTTGGTCGACCGCTCACCAGGTGGGAAGACGCCCTCCGTGCAGTAGCCGGCCTAGGATGGATACGAGTAGCTGGAGTTCGGCCGTCTTGGCGTTCACTGAAAGAGGCCTGTGTCCAGCAGTGGACTGAAAAGGGCTGATAATGATGATAAAGATGATGATAATGATATATTCTAGTGGAAACATAATCAAAATCCACATCGATCATCAAGCTGATTAGAACCATTATCTTTTCGTAACGCAAATAATATGGTCAATGGTCTCACGCCTTCTGATAAGACATATGCGTCAAGGCCACGTTCGAATTGCAATCGACAAGATTAACGATGAACAGCAATGACCAGTTTGGTGATCACAACGTTCCCAGTCAGGTGTTTCCTCGAAATAGCATCGGTTGTACTCACGATCATCATCGTTCGTTCGAGTCTTGGTCGTCGAAAACCTGGACTGAGTCACTGACTCAAAAGAAGAAGCACCTCATTTTGCCGACTGCCTGATATATATCTTGCTGGCCTGCTGAAAAAATGCGTTGACACACCGTCCAAACTGGTCTGACATCGGCGACTGACCGGTTTCTAGTTTTTAAAGTATGTATATTGGTACAATCGAACAATCGGAGTCTTTTGACCACTACCGACGCCCATAGATATAAGCATTTTTATTGTAATGCAGATGCGTTGCCACCCTGTCCTGTCAACCGGCCACTCACAAACCACACGAAACTCGACGATATAGCTATCGTTTTATGGAGATGTGAAGTGAGCGAGAAGCGCATCTTCGACAGTGCCGGCCTAATTCATATCTAATGTAGTAAGTAAGAGGTAGTAGTAAAAGAGTAAGTAAGAGGTAGAGCTATACTACCTCTTACTTAATCTTAAACCCAAAACATCGCACTTATAGCGACCTCAACGACATCGGGCCGGATAGAGATTAATATAAAAATAAATAAAAAATCCGGGGTGTATTTTTTTTGTGTAACTTAAATATGGAATAACACTGCTGTTGACCCTATGATTATATGTTGTCGTCCGGCTCTTGTCAAAGTGACAGTACTCGTTCGTTCTGCGCTAAATATTTCGAAAAATTGATATTTTTTCTACTTTTCGACCTAATTAGCATGGTGTGTTGATTATAAAGGTTATAGTGATCCTAGTAATAAATCAGTTTGCGAAATCAATACGTTTTCGTATCTAAAATTTATTCGTAAGTGTAAAGTGCGTGGTAAGGATTTTTTTTTCCTACCCACAACCTGGACACAAACTGTAAGTTATTAAGTTTCTTTAGTGAAAGGACACGTTATCTTAATATTAAGTCATTATTTTAACAGTGTTAATTCTTTAATAATAGTTTAAATATTTTTCTGTTTAATATTATTGAAAATATGCACTCTTAGGATATTGAATTGGTTTCCTAGTAAATAGCGCCATGTGTTAGCTAATAGCCGCACTTAGAAAGTGTTGCCAGCTTAAAAAGAAGACCACTATATGGGTTTCTACGGCAGCTCTTTGAGATGGAAGTTCGTCGTAAGTCTCTGGAGCTTGAGGAGCTTATGTCGATCGGTAGGGAGGCGGGATTTGCTCCCAGGACATCGCTTGCTCGGACTCCTCCGCACGGATTTAGCTCATCGGACGACACCGTGGACCTATGTCCATCGTATATCCGTGCCTATGCACGGATAGCGCGTGGCCACGTCGCCTGAGGCAGAGCAGGAACGGATCAGGAGGTGTGAGGAGCGCCGCACAGTCTCGCGACCGGCTTTGGTTCCTCCTATCGCGGGGATTCTTGCCGCACCAACGGCAGGTACTACACCAGAATCGGGCCCTAGAGCGGCAACAGCGGCAGTCACAGCAGCTGAATCTGAATTGATGTGTATGAGCAAAATTCAGATGCTCGATACCGTGCAGAATTCTTTACTTACGCGACGTAATAAACCAGGCTAGGCTTCAGTTCTAATGTAGCAATTACAGCTAAAACGCTTTGTTTTAGCTGTAATTGCTACATTAGCACTGAAGCTTGCCGAGTCTGAACGCCTAGTAACATCGACAAGCCTGAAATACGCGCAACCAGAATAGACCATGAGCTCCGCTAACCCAGCAAACATCTGCTCATATCCGTCGGTCACTCCAGCCGCGTGCAAATACGCATCGCTCTTGAAGCGACCGCAGGGCCAACCAACGGTCATCATACCTGCTAACCAGCGTCAAGCAGTGCTGTTTTACCCAAACACAGAGGACATAAAGACTTGAGAGGATACCAAAGTAAAACATGGTAGCTTGGGCATTCCAGTGCAGAGCATACGCCGAATTGGCAATTCTGGCATAGCGGTCAGGGGCGCTACACTTGCAGTCGCCGAGAAACTTAAAGCTGCTGCCCCGCCAACTCTGAAGGCTTCGGAGCCCAAGGCTCGTCATCCTTTGGTGACCACCCGCAACCTAATAACGGACCCGACAGAAGATAGTCTTCTTGAAGACCTACAGGCCACGGATCTTTTGGACAATCCTGAATGGACTAAAGAGAAAGTTCATTCAAACTGCAAGGTTGCCTACAAGAAGAGCGGTCGTAACGGTGGGCGTACCACGGTCGTTGTGGAGTATTCATCAGCTCTCCTGGATAAATTGGTTGGCCTTGATCGTGTCTATATTGGCTGGGACGAAGCTGCTATATGCGACTACCTACGTATCGCTTGCTGCAACAAATGCCAACAATATGGATACCCAGAGAAATACTGTATGGCAATCGAAATGGTATGCGGTAAATGTGGAGATACGGGACATAGTAAAGCCGAATGTCAGTCACAAAGTGAGTGCTGCGCTACCTGCAAGCGCTTTAAGCGCAAAGAGGCAAGCACTCATGTAACTAACTCTGAGTCTTGCCCAGCTCGTGTTTATGCGGAACAACAGGCAGTCCACATGACTCAATATGGTTAAGGAGGGAAATGTTAATTCGATAGGACATCTCAATCTTCAGGGATCAGAGGTTGCCACATCTGAGCTACTTGTTATTACCAGTAAAATGAACTTAGATTTCGTTCTCGTTCAAGAACAGTATGCAACTTCGGGCATAACAAGACTGATTCTGTGTGGAGCTACTCCGAAAGCTGGGATTTTGGTCAATAATGACAAGATTGCGTTTACGCTGCTCCACCATTTGAGTTCCGAATATTGCACTGTCATGCATATCGATTACCAAGATTCCTGCATATACGTAATCTCAGCGTACTTTCATTATGGACATGACATAGCGCGACATCTCGAACACCTAAGTTATGTTCTGGATCATGTAACTGGAAAGCTTGTACTGATTGGCGCATCCACGACTCTGGTTTTGTGAACGTCTTCAATACTTAGGGCGAGAGCGACACACAGATTACAGGAAGACTCAAATAGAGAGCTTCATAGTGAGCGGAGGTCTATTCATTCACAACCAGCAGCCTCTAACATTCAACGGACTAACTAATGGTTATTCTAATGTTGATCTGACACTCACGACAAGAGGAGCAACGATATCAGTTGTTGATGGTTATGTTAAGCAACCATCAGCTGATTACATATCAGTTGCGTAGCAGCGTATCAAGACCGATATAGACAGAAGAACCATCCTTTAGCTAGAGCAACAACTGGCCTTTCGCGAGAGAGGGGTAGATTGGGCGTAGTTTCGATCGATGCTATGTTTGCGAATGGGTAAACTAGACTCCAGGAAACCAGCAAATGAACTCGCCAAGCATTTTAGTGAAATACTTACGCAAACTGCCAGAATAAACCTCGGATATCGCAAGGATGGGGAGTTCAGGAGCTACGAATGGTTGACTCTGGACCGCAGGAAGCCCTACATGTATCCAGACAAGAATACAAAGTGGCCATGAAGGACGCTAAAAATAAACATTTTAGAGATATTGCCGAGACGGGAATTGAAAATCCTTGAGGTTTGGCATACTGAGCCGCGACTGGTAGATCTCGTCCACCGAAGAATGTTATTCATAGCGGAAAACTCCTAGCTTATTCTGACAACATCAAAACTGCTATGCATCAGCTCCTGTACTTCCTATGCTCAGATGATACAACAGAAATTGACAACAATTACCACCGAGAAGTGCGAGTGGCGTCTGCATGCTCTCCTTCCGGTAGGGATTCAAATGCTCTTTCCGGCAGTGCCGTCGATCACACTATTAGAAGCTTACCGAATACAAGTCCCGGATAAGACGGAATCACTCGAAAGATCATCAGGAACGCGTGGACGTCTTCCTCCGGAGAAATGATCGTGATGTAGCGTGTATCAAAGAAGGTGTCTTTTCAGATATCTGGAAGATAGGTTCATTGATAGTGCTGCCAAAGGGAAATGACAAATCATTAACAGATCCGAAGGCCTACCGGCCGATTACTCTACTGCCGAGTCTAGGAAAATTTTTAGAACGTCTCATAATTACTTGCGCGCCCTGTTTGCATCGTGGTATTTCCGAAAATCAGCATGGATTCGTTAGAGGGCGATAATTCCACATTTATGTACGTCCAGCTCGTCCTTTTGGACATATCCGGAGCCTTCGATATGCATGGTGGCCAATCATACCGGCATCGCTCGGAACATCTATCAGACTCTCGTAAGCTATTTCTGTAACCGTTATGTTGACTTCACAGTTGAATGGAATGTCCCCAGGGTTCCGTATTGGGCCCCATACTATGGAAACTTCTCCTGGACGACATCCTTGAATTGCCGAGATCAGAGGGTGTAGGCTTTGTGGCATACGTAGACGATTGACCCTTACGATCGAGGCACCCTCGCGCGCCGTTATCGAACAGGAATGTTCCACGATCTTGAACAGTTTATCGGATTGTGAGAGCCGTAATAGGCTAACATTTTCCGCAGCCAAGTCCCAGACTATGACAATTAAGGGTCGTATTAAAAGCGGACCGACCATTAGGACGAATGGTGCCTCGATCGCGAGTGTATCTGTGACCAAGGTGTTTGGTGTACACACGGACGGTTCTAGATCCTTTGCGCTTTTGCGCATGCGGTTTTGATGGGCGAGAAGGCCAGCTCTTTCGGGAAGGTCTCACGTATCTCTACCTCCTCGTGGGGTGTGAAATGACATATGCTGCAGCGCTTTGGTGTCGACGCTCTCACTTGTATGTTGTACGTGCTGAATTACTACGAACCCAAGGACCAGCTTTAATTTTATTGGCGAAGGCCTACAAGTCATGCAGCAGTGCGGCGCTACCAGTATTTGCCGACGTTCTGCCTGCCGATCTGGGGGTTATTCGAGCGGGACGCGTGCAGGAGAAGTGCGTGGGACAAGGAGTATAAGAAAAAGAAAATCGCTATCGTGGACGACGTTATCTCCACTTGGCAGCCACGCTGGGCCGCGTGTGTCGACGGGAGGGAGCTGTACTGCTTCTTTCCAGAAGTTACAACGCGTCTGGCATATAAATGGATGGAACCTGAGTACGTTATTTCACAGATACTAACAGGGCACGGATGCTTTAGACGTCGCCTGCACAGGATGGCGTTATGTGACCTGCCATCATGTTCTTGCGGTCATGAAGCTGAAACCAGAGTACTGTGGGAATGTGACTTGTACAAAAACGAGCGAAACATCATGTTGGACCGCGTTCCAGTTTCACCAGGATTTGGTCGCAACGGGACGGAGCTTTAGGCAATTGAAAACATATGCGCATACATGGCACGCGAAGAGGAAGGATAGGTAACGACATAGCTGCATCGAGATAATCAGGACCGACAAGGCCGATGACAACTTCTATCTTTGTGGTGTCAGGCCCCAGAAAGGGGAGAATGAAATAACGAGAGGGCACTTTATATATATATATATATATATATATATATATATATACATAGTAGAATGAGGCAAAGGAACTGTGGGAACCTTTTTACGACTACCGACGAGTATGAACCTTCACATAATTATTCCGATGTGTTGCCCTCCTTCCCTCCGCCCCTCCAATGGGCCACCGGCTACTCACCACACCAACCACACGAAACGCGACGCCGAAGATGTCACTTTCCGGTGGTATCACATTTTCCAGGTAAAATAAAATAAAAGCCTAGACAAAGGCTATAAAGCTTCTCACTATTCAGACTAAAACCAGAGTCTATCTGATCGGGATGATGCCGAAGTGACCTTATAAAACCATTAAATGTTAGCGCTTAGACGACGACGACGACGTGTAATTATGCAGTTTAACGGAACATATGCGATCGTAAATATCACTGGTGTATAAAAGCATGTAGGAAATATATACAGCATGATTTTATTTATTTACCTTGTAAATCTTGAATTGTAATCTGCGCATAATGGCATATTAATTATGCGATACGAAATATGCAAGCCTTTTTAGTAGTTGTAAATAGGAATACTCCTGTTATTATGTGTAGTAATATTATAAAAGAAATGTCTTTTTGTATGCCTGCTTATTGTTACACCATTGTTATATGAAAACCAAAAAGCACATGATTTCTTTACTTGATTACGTCTTGTAAAACAATGAGAAGAAGAAGTGTGACGTCATAGTTACATTATTAACGTCATAATAATGTTACAAATGGGCGGAGCCTGCGAGTGAGAGTCTCTTTTACTCCATTGGGTGATGTGTTCACAGATCAATTAGAGAACCGCTACCACGGAAAATGGTATCGTCCGTAAATTGACTTACAGACAACTAGTTTTATTGTCTCGCATCGGTGCTTTATTTTCAAAATTCAATTTCCAACGGGGACTTAGGGGGAAAGTTAGTACGAATAATGTAAACTAATTTTAGACTAAAAATTTGTAATGCGCTAAAATGAAATTAAGCAATTAAATAATTATACTGCAAAGAGCTCGAAGACAAAAGTCTTGAACCAATGAGTTCTCCCCGTGATGACCTACGGGGCCGAAACATGGCGTCTTAACGTAGGACTGTTCTGCAAGTATGCGGTAGCCCAGCAGGCTATTGAACGTGCTACGTTGGGTGTTTCTTTGTCCGATAGAATTCGCAACGAGGTCATAAGACAGAGAGAGAGAGAGAGAGAGAGAGAGAGAGAGAGAGAGAGAGAGAGAGAGAGAGACCACTGAGGTTCTAGAGTAGAGACCGCGTTTAGGAAGACGGAGTGTTGGTCGAGCGGATGCTAGTAGCAGAAGATCGGCCGTGTTGCCGTTCATTGAAAGAGGCCTATGTTCAGCAGAGGAACGGTAAGTGCTGATAAGGGTGATGATGATGATGATGAAGTAAATAAATATTGCTCTATTTTATCGGCTATAAATAATTTATTGTTATATTTTAGGAGTATTAACGCCATAACGTAGCCATACCTCAGGCCTATGGAAACTATAATGTCACAAACTACGCATTTATACAGAATCGCGTAAAATATATCGAACATATAAGTACGTACAAAGTATCTACACACATGCCTACTTACATATTTACCATTAGCTATATTGTATACAATACAATTATTATGGTAGCTAAAGCTATCAAAATATTTTTTTGCGTGCGCACACTGTTTGTGGTTTTTTAGATATATTATTTATTTAATCTATTGCCACCTTGTGAGTCTCTTTTATTTATTTTGCGGATGTGTAATCACAAAAACGAAACTGCTGCGCTGCTGTTTACAAAGTGCGGAATTGCCAATTTTTAGAAATCCTATACATAAATTAAGAGCAAAAAATTGAGTAGCCATTATAGAATGGTACCAGCATATTAGGTACTGAGTTTGCAAGCAGAGCAGCAGTCTGAGCTTTCTAGTAAATACCGGTGTCCATAAACATCCGCACAGGTGTGATGTGACATGTTGCCCTTCTTTTGCCTTCCTCCGTAATGGGCTACGGGCAAGCCCATTACGGAGCCCAGGAATCGACAGAGTCAAAAGCTTTCTCATAGTCCACAAAGGCAAGGCACAGCGGCTGATTGTACTCATGTCTTTTGTACAACTTGCCTTCAGCCTGCTCCAGTGACTGGAATTCGTTAAGTTTTGTGGTGAGACGATTGGTCATGGCTCTTGAGAATAACATGTAAACATGGCCAGGAAGTAAAATTGGTCTGTAATTTTGAAGCAGTGATTGATCACCATTCTTATAAAACTCAACAACGTCACTTCCAAGCCTTGTCTTGTGAGGTACGCCCCGCTGAATTATAAAATTAAAAATCTTTTTTAGCTCTCTTAATACAGGTTCGCCTCCTGCTAGAGCAGGAAGTAGCTCAACTGTAATTCCGTCCTTCTCCGGAGCTTTTCCCCCTTTAAGCTGCGCAAGAGCCAGACTAATCTCACTCAAGCTGACGTCCGACAGATCGCCTGACCAATGTCGCGTTAAGCTTGCACGCGGATCTTTGTTTAGTACATCGAGATGAGGAGCGCGCGACGTATACAACTTGCTATTGAAAGCTTCGATCTCTGATAAGATCCCACAAGCTTAGAAGAAACGATGACCCCAGAATCAGTACTAACCTTTGTCAGATGACTCTTGCCAAGCTTCTCCACAAAAACCTTCGACCCTCTATTCTGCTCAATCGCTTCGGTGACCCGTTGTGTATTTGAGCTCCGAAGATCTCGGCGTATAAGTTTGCGAATTCCCTTTGAAAGAAGCTTGACATCGGCAGACGTAACGTCTTCGTGTGCTCTGCGTTCTGGGACTGTATATATTTAAAATTTGGAACATATAAACCTATACCAAAAGATGTAGTATGATTTTGAAAGAAATCAATTATTAAAGGTAGCAAGCACTCTATACTAAATGTATGAGGTACAATTGAGGTAAAAATTCGAAAGGGCATAGCCGTGTGAAGTTTCATCGAATGGATCTTGCTGAACTGTATGGAAGTTTGTTGGAAAGATTTTTGATATCGCTAATACATTATGGGAAATATCTAACAAGCTTCTAAAGACCCATCTAAGTTTCGAATCACCGAGCGGAAACATAAAAAAGAGATTACAGGATTCAATAAAAATATCAAATAATAATTGGCTTGAATAAATACGATATTTTAGGAAATATGTGATTTTTTGTTATTTTGTTACGGAACCCTTTTTTTGCTCCTCGGTACAGTTAGCTTCGCCCAAGGTGTCAGGGTTCATCCCAGGCTAGGTTAAAGACACCGGACGCATTTGCTGTACGGGCGGTCAACGTAACCGTACAGTAAGAAATTAAAAGACAACTGGACTAACCTATTCTTTTAGATATATTATCGAGTACTGAATACCTATATCTTTGTAGAATAAATTACGTACGTAAGTGTGATAATAAAACTCAAAGAAAACCTATGTATTATAGATGAGTACAACTTGTCTTGTATTCGTATACAATCGAACTTATACTGGTAACGGTGGATAACCACTCAGTTCCATGCCTAGCTTAACATTATACGTGATAAATTAGTAACCTTCCACATCCATCACAGTTTTTATTCATAATTTACAACAATGTTCGAATTTTGAATATAAAAATGTTTTTATTAAATAAACAGTTGCTTACAATCGATTCACATACAGCCTTGATAGTAGGATAATTGAAAAGTAAACATTCATCTTAACACTGACCTTTGTCAATTACATTGAATATTCGATTCTATAGCTTATAGAACATGTATATTTTAGGCCTGTCAACTTCTGTCAATGATTATAGTTAGTTCAATTGCAATATTCCAATGTCATTATAACCATAGCTTTGATTTATATAATATATAATTAAAAACTAAAAATAATATGAATCTAATTTTTTAACAGACGATGGATATGCGAGTGTAAATAAATATATATTCGTGAAGACAGCTGTTCATAGTATAAGGTTGAAAACGAGAAGTCAGAGCCCTTTGCTGATTAGTGATGTCCATGGATACCTGCATAATTGGTATGTACCTCTTTATCTCTTTTGCCTACAATGGGCCACTCACAAACTACAAGAAACGCGACAGCTTAGCTTTTCTTCAAGGTTTTGTCATGTGAGTGAGAGGTGCCTCCACTATCGTGCTAGCCCGATTCGGCTGAAATGCAGCATGGCACTATCTCAAACTATGACATAATTCGGTGTCATTACAAAAGCAACTAAGCATGTGAGCGGGACATACGACAGCGGACAGAATACACCAACAGCAACTTGGCACCGACTTTAAGCATTTTGCTACCTGACATCGGCATAAAATGACTAACTCTTTTGGCTCAGTGACCCAAAGTGACTTTTGGCCGCTTGTGGTGGCTTGGTGGGCTCGGCCCTAGATTCAGGCTAAAACCTAAGCCTAGACCTAGAGCTGTCCAACTCGTATGATCTCATATGATCTTGCACAATTTACTGCCAATTTTTGGCATGAATCTCACTCAACTCTGCTTCCACCACTCCAGTGGCATAAATTACTAGAACTAAATTGATTGACAGAAAATGTATGAACCTTAAATACATTTATCTCCCAAAAGCCTTTAAGAGACATTAAATTTATATAGGGCTCTGCTTTGAAATAAATTTGGAGTTGTAACTGTTTTCGGCAGCATAATAATTTATATTTTTACTTAGTAGTTCGTATCGCAAAAAAAAATCAATACTCGTACTTGATTAACAAGTACGAGTATTGATGTCTTAACTTTACGCGAATGTTAGACATTACAATAAAGCTACTTTACAACCACTGTCGAGCGCTTACCTGCTATATTACCATACCTAAAAGGGGTGACTGATAAAATTGGCTATATTCTCAAGCGAGCTTCAATAAAAACTTATTTTAAGCCGCCAAAGAAGATTAGTGAGCTCTTACCATCAGTGAAATGCCATATTCCTCTGCAAGATGCAGGAGTGTACAAGCTTGATTGTGACTGTGGACTCTCATATATAGGGTAAACTAAAAGATCTATAAAAACTCGTGTTAAAGATCATATGGCCGATATGAAACACCGACGTGTGTACATTAGATTTGATAAAGCGCAAATCCTCACTAGGGAACACCGATTCCTTCCAAGGATGATCTGTGACGCTATTGAGATTAAAAAACATTCAAATTTCAATAGAGAAGATGGTTAGGTTCTTGCCTCTGCTTGGGACCCAGTGGTGAACATAATCAAATCAAAAAGTAAACATAACACCTCAAGACAGCAAGATGTACTGTTTGCGTTAATCGGAACGACGAAGACTATAATTCTTCGGGTACTTTTAAAAACTTGGTACATCAGGACATCTGTCATCTGAGTCCACCCGTGACCATGGTTGTGCTGTAAAGCTTCTGAAACGCGGGTCACATAAATAATTTAATAAGCCGCGAAAAAATCCGTAAAAGTAGTTTTATTGCAAGTACGAGTAGTTAAGACCTATCTATCTCTCCTTCTCTCTGTTATTAATAATCATAATTTCACAGGTTCTTTAATTGTGATACCTTAAATAAAATGGTGTTACACTACTACTTTAATCGATATCACTAGTGGATCGCAAGGTCATATTCACATATATTTTATCGTAATTTAAAGAAAAATCTTTCTTCCAGTGAAGGTGAAGTTTCTGCCGGACATTTTAAGAGTCAATCAATCAGTCATTTATTAATATATATAACAATCTTAAAGTCCTCGCTTGGGCCATATACTCACAAAGCGCATGAAATGCGACAACGAAGCTATCAAGCTGTGCCTTTACGGCGTACGGTATCATGTGAGTGTGCATTACAACAAAAGCTCTTGAAGTTACATATTTATTTTTTATTTAGATTGTCGTTTCTGCCATTGCAACAAACATGGTCGTTGGTCACGGAAAATGTCAGTGTCACAGCGCCACGGTGCTAAATGAGTGACCTACTAAGACAAGAGCTATTGACCATCATCGCTTCGAAAATATTTCGTTACTAAATAGTAGGTAACCTAACAATGTGACATTTAACAGTACAAAGTATGAAGCCATAAAATTATATAACCATAACCAACCGACATATCATCATCATCATCATTGTCAGCCCTTGTCGGCCCACTGCTGGACATAGGCCTCTTTCAATGAACGGTCGACCAAAATTTGTTTTCCTAAACGCGGCCTCCGCTACAGAACCTTAGTGCCCCATCTGCTATGTATTTGAATATGTTTACTAGGAGCCCTCGCGGTTTCACCTGTGCCTTAAAACCACACCCTTAGGGGTGGTTTCGTAAAATTCGTCCTTAGCGGATGTCTGCACCCTAGAAGGAACCTGCCAAATTTCAAGTGTGTAGGTGTTATACTTTCTCAGATTTTGTGATTAATTAGTTAGTTGTATTCCGCTTTTGTATATTGTATAGATAAATTCTATTCACTAGAGTAGCCAAGTTGGCCAGGACGCCAGGGTTGATAACTCTCACTCGTGTGATAACATCTTGAAATTAATGTTTGGGGCGCGAGTAAAACCTAAAACGTCTGCATGTGTCACTACCACCAATACGCCAATACTGAGAAGCCCGTACCTGCGAAAGGTGTGGTTTGGCAATTTTTTTGTAGTTGATCCATGGAGACGCATCGCACTATCCTCGGTTCAATTGGCTTCGTCCAAGGTATCTGGGTTCACCTCAGATTACTTATCCCCACCGCCACGACAGGGCTTGAACCTTGGTGGGGTGATCTTTTCTTTTGTTGACGCATTTATGTGAGGCTTGGCGACATATTACAGTGCTGAATACCGACAAAAACCATCTCGAGTGACACCAAGTGCCCCGGAACAACAAATCATCATTGCACGTCGTCAGATTATTAGCCCCTGAGGGACTGGACGCCAGATTGGGTTGTCCCGTACCACATGACAACTCCACCAACTTTGCTACAGTGCAATGGGGTGAGGTTCCCATTCTCGCCCCTTGCCCCGTGCGCAGAATCGTCGCCTCTTTTTGCTTTTTTGTCGCCTCTTCTTATAATGTGGTAAACAGAGCGGCCCCCTCCTCGGTTCAATTGGCTTCGCCTGGGTATACACCAGGCTATTGAGCCCACCGCCACGACAAGGTTTGAACCATGTTGGAGATGATCTGATAACCCAGATCAGGCCTTGTCAAAGTCAAGGCCTTATAATGGGATCAGGCTCAAGACCTGACTCCTACACCTAGTTAGGTTGCGGCACTCCCGTCCAGTCTGCGGGGCAGACAGGCCATAAGCTATAAGCTATGAATAAATTTATTTAATCTTACATAAGACGATATAACCAACAATTAATGTAGGCACTATTATTAGGATAAAGCAGACGAGCATATATAATTTAATTTATTCAAGTTTATAGATATGATAGATATGGTATAGTAAATAGGAATAAATCATTGAACAGTTATGTACGTTGGCGTCACGGCAGTCACTGCGTGCTTCATATATTACGTATTGAGAAGAATGGTCGCAGTCTCGTCTCATCTCTTGCGCAACAGGCCGTACCACCCCGTGGTGATCGCGCATTGTAAGTCGATACATATCATTTTATTTTGTTCTTAATTAAATATTTATAATTCTAATTAATTTAAAAATAAATTTAGTTAATATTTAAATTGACAATAATTTAGAAAAACGTAAATGTGTGGAAAACCGTGATCGGCAAGTGTGACTAATGTCTCGAAATAATAACAAAATAAAATGATATGTAATGAATGGCGTGTCATTTTATTTTGTTATTAATAATTCACAATTGTCATTATCATAATGAATTATTTAAATTGACAATCGTTTTATTTAGATTAACTATTTAGATCAGAGTGCCATTTTTATTGTTTTTATAACATGTTCACACATCAAAATATGGTGACATTTTTCAAATTTTATGTTTGTATGTGTGATTATGCTGCGAATTTATTGATAGTTAGTTACCACTTTGATCGTGTTAAAATAATAAAAACCAAAGACTTTGAAAACTTCATACAAACATATTACTTTTTAAATAACATACAATTATCAAAATTATCTAACGAACCATTCACTAAATTGAATATGTACATATTTAATGACTGTTTAGTGAAAGCTTTATTAAAGTGTATTTGTAATCTTTCAACATTTTACAACGTATTATTTTCTTTCAACAACAACACCAACAATACATCTTGCGAGTTCCCCAATCGGGTAGGTAGACGGCACATCTGCGTAACGTTAATTATTGTAATTTAAATTTTAACAAAAGAAAAACACGATCTGGCTTTACAAATAATACTGTATTAAACAGTCGATGGGGGTGGCCTATATCCAGCAGTAGACCAGCTTCCGGCTGATTGACGAGTTGCAGAATGAACTAAATTATACAATTTGTCCATTAATATTTTTTTATTACTTTTGTCGTATGCGGTAGTCGCGACCGAGATTTCGTTGCGAACCATAACCAAAAATTTGTCTAAGAGTGTTACGAAACTAAGTGAAAGATACGATAGGAGAACGTAGTGCCATGCATATTGCATGACACTACATCCTCCTATGCCACAGAAAGTTTGTATGTAAAAAACTACAGCACTGACTTGGTTGAAGTTTGAAACTGATATGTATTACAATTTGTAATACCATAACAATAATTTAGAACCTGAAAAATTTGCTTTCCTTGGAAAACAATTATACGTATCTACGATAAAAGAAACAGTTTATTGAGAACAGTATTCTAGAAATCTCTTCTTGAACGTTGTTACTTTACTACCACCGGTTCAACCCGAACCCTGACCTGAGCAGGACCAGCGAAACCAACTCAGCGGGACTAATGATTTGGGATAATCTACACAAGTTACATTATAATTGCATTTCTTTCTATCATATTTTATTATGATTATTATTATCCCTTTATACCGAAATTGGCTGGAGAGTTTTATTCCCTTGTGTGGTATCTTCCATAGATTCTTTTACCGTATAGTATATCCTTTAACAAACAAAAAATTTTTTATGGTCTTTTTAAATTTACTAATTGAAAGATTTTGAACGTTTTTTGGGATCATATTGTATACCTTCCCCTAAAGCGAATTATTCACTTTTCTTAGTCTAATCACTGGTACATTGTTTGTGTGCATTCCGATTATTTCTAGCGTGAATATAACTTTTTTTAAAATCAAATTAATTTATATTTTCACGTACATGCATTACATAATCTAAAATGTATTTTGAATAAACAGTCACTATTCTAATTTCTTTAAACTTATCACTTAGTGAAATATTAGGGGCCAGCTTGTATATTGCTCGAATAGCTCGCTTCTGCAGCACAAGTGTGGTAACGATGTCGGCAGCATTCCCTCACAACAGTGTGCTATAAGACACAATGCTGTGGAAATAATTAAAGTAAATTAATCTTGCTGTATTTTCATCAGAATACTACAGAACTAACAGCATACGCTACAAACTAGGCTCATTCGCAAATCAATGGAAAATTTATCAAACTAGACCGGAAGTATGATTGGTTTCAGGTTCATTGATCTATTATCCTATCCGATTAATCTAGATAACTGAAATGAAAAAACTGTACAATAATTTAGTTATTAATTTGTTATTATTATTCAGCTAATACTAGAACAGTTTGTTGCTTTTCTAAATGGAAAGCTTAGATAGTTTTTGTGGATGAAAAAAATATTTTTATATTTATATCTCGCTGAAAGCCATCCATAAATTACATAACACACAGCATCTTTTGTCAAGATGACGTTATCAACAAAAAAACACTTGACTAGTCTAGTAGACAGTCTGTCCCTCTGTAAGTCACAAAGGTTTCACTCGGAGATTATACCCCTCCCTCTTCTCTAACTTTTAAACTACTTAGAGAAAAAAATTTGGAGATTATAGAATTTAATAAAAGACATATGTGATGTTTTTGCTTTTACGGCTACGGAATATTTGCTGCTACCGAAACCTTCACAGGCGAGTTCCACTCGCTCTTGGCCTGCTTTATTTTCATACACTTCCTTGTCTCTTGTCCGAATAACGGACTTTACGTACGGTCTACGTCTTACCATGTCGCTGAAATGATGAAGGTCGGTTCAGATCTGAGGCAACGTTAGGCGATTTGGAAACCCATATATTAAATTATATATTACATTTTTGGCGAGATCTCGTTTTTAATAAGTCAGGATCTGATAGAGATCCTGGGGTTGATCCTCAAATGTTATATGCACTTTTTAGTTACTTTCTGAAAAAATCGGACATTTGAATATGATAGTCGATATTTCATGCAGCTGAGCTGATGTTGGATGTTGAAGATAAGACGTTGAGAAATTAAGATAAAATCTGTAATTAGTTTCCAACATTCAACACATTTTTTTACTCAAAGGAATACGTACACTTCTGTCGTGTTTTTCACCAAATCATTACAAAATGATGGATAACCAGGAAATTAAATAGCAACCCCCAAATTTTATGTGTACGTATGATTCACATACATTCTTAAATTCTTCGAATGTGTTTATTATATAATTTCCCAATTTAACAAAATTTTAATTACCCATGGTATTATCATTTTCTGTAAATGATAATACAATGCTGATTGCAATTAATTTAATGATTGACTGTCAAGGAATATCCGCAAATTTACATATTGCAATTTTAAAAAATCTTTTTTTTATTTGACGACAAGACAGAAAGAAACAGACTTCAATGCTACCACCAAAAAGCTTAAATATATTCTGATTTAAATATCCAACGACAGTCAAATTATGGCCGGTTTAATTAGCACTTACATTAATTCTATAATCCAATTTTTTTACGCTACGTTTCTCAGCAGGCCTAAGTTTGTTAACGTAACGTTGGATTAAATGTGTTAACATGTGTAAATACGTTAATCTTGAATAGCGCGGAAAGGAACGCTCAAAGGAAAAATATGCGATGTATCATGTGATGCGTGACTTTTAACTTCTGTAAGTATTAATTTATACTTTTGTTTCTAATCACCGTCGTAAAAGACCGTTATAATATTAGACGGAGGATTGGCCAGCTTCATATCTTTTGAACTTGGCCTTACTTGTAGCAGTTACTAAAGAAGGACTTGACATTTCTGGGATTCAGAGTTAGGACGGCAATTAATATCTTGTATTCTTATATGTATCTTATAAGCAAATTAAATTTCTGAAACTTATAAAAATCACCTGTAACACAAGTCCTTAAGGCTAACCAGGCTAACGTGGTGTGATAAGTCCACTGATGTTATTATTATTATATATGTCTTAATTCTGATCTTTTGCCCAGAATTTATTTCACCCTACATTATATACATATTGCAATTTTAAAAAATCTTTTTTTTTATTTGACGACAAGACAGAAAGAAACAGACTTCAATGCTACTACCAAAAAGCTTAAATATATTCTGATTGAAATAATTCCTTAACCATACCTATGGTAGAAGGTGCTTTACTCATTAGACAGGTAACTTATTAGATCACCAGCTACTTGAACTACATGAGAAACGTTTAGTTGACGTTTTTCTTTCAAGAAAATCCCAATGCCCAAAAAATGTTCCATAGAGTTTGTAAGCGCACATGTATACGCAAAGATCGAAAGAGCTTTGTTAGATAAGACTGGAAAGGATTTTGATATTCCCTTTTAGTTACTAAAAACCGACCAAGAACGTGCCAGATTTCACTTATGGAGGAGCAAACAAAACATATCATATCTCCTTAAACTAAAAATTGTCCAACCAATTTTCGTTTGAAATTTTGATTCAAATTTTTACAATTTTCCCTTCAATTGTTTCAAGGTATAAGTACATGTATAGAGAACACATACATGTATGAATATCCCTAAATAATTTTATTTTTAACATTATAATAATGCATAATTTTGTAGTATTATACTCTATGGGGGAGGCCTATGTCCAGTAGTGGACGTGATCCGGCTGATGATGATAATTTAATAGTAAAATACACCTAGTTTCTAAATTTTAAACATACAGTACCCATAATCTCAGACGGACGGACAAGACCAAAATTATAAGGATTCCGTCTTTTTGCCACTTGGCTACGGAACCCTAAAAACGATGGAACAAACATAAGTGTTCAAACCGGACTTCAGAACGAATAAAACATTTAAGTTTATTTGCTAAGTAATACAACATGAGTTCATTAAAAAATATACATTGACGACTACGTGCGGTCTTGAATAACTTAACATCAGTTACACACGAAAGTTCTAGATCAACTATATTGATACTTTAACTATACCGTGGCTATCTGTATTGTGACTAGCCAACTGCGCAGGACATATTACAGTGCACATTAATTCGCGCCACAAATCAACAAAAAGCCGTATTCATGATTTATGTATTATTATTATTAGAGCTCTCTAAAGTCGCGTTATTTTATCTCTATAAATCTAAGCTCTCTACTTACGGATTAGAACTCGGGCTCGTTTCCGAAGGCGGTGTGTGAGTTTGTCTTCTGTTAGTCATATGTGTTATAACTGTTTCACTATAGGAAAGGTTTCATCGCTCGACCGGTGCGAGCCGTGTACATAGCATTGGTTCTAGCAGGAAAAGTGTACTTACGCACCATCCAGCCGACCCAAGGGGCCTGAAACGTGTGTCGGGCTCAGGTCATGAAGCGATAGCTACTATCGACTAAAAACTGCTATCCCTTAGTTGGCCCTATTCCCAAGTATTTTACCGTCTCTGCTCTAGGTATCTCGTTACCGTACGCGCCACGGTTCAAGCCTTGACGTGGTGGTGGGGCTTAGTAGCCTGGGGTGAATTCCAGGAGAAGATAATTGAACCGAGGGGGATCTTTGTATCCCTTATATAAGAAGAGGGGGCTTAAAGATCATGAGGAGGAATCGCTCGCAGTACCCCTCTTATAAGAAGAGGGAACCTAAGAGCAATAGGAGGTGGCGCTTTTGCGCACGGGGCAAGGGGCCAGTCCCAAAGTCGGTGGGGTCATCTTGTAGTGCGGGGCAACCCCATCTGTGGAGGTGGAGTTGGTCCCTTAGGGGGCGGACTAGCCGTCGAGGTGCCCTGAAGATCTGTTGTTCCGGGGCACCTCACCAATGGCGATACTGATGGCACTCGCGGTGGTTTCTGTGGGTATTCGGCACTATCATGTGTTTCGCGAGTCCCATACACCACTGGACCCCACCCAGTACCAACCGATCAGTACCAGACTGTCAGGCAGTCCTAACTGGTATAGTTTGAAGATGAGGCCTTTATGCCTTTGCTACATAAAAAAAGACAGCGCCGCGTGGCCGGCCCTGTCTTTTGAGTCCCGATAGTACGTACCCCGTGTGGCGGTGTACTTTTTTTGGCAGCTGTCTCTGTCGCGAAATGCGAACTGTTCGTCTATTAATAGGTTAATCTCTCGTATCACGGTTTTTAGGCGTGCAAGAATTATCCTTTCATAGATTTTACCTAACGAGCTTATGAGACTTATGGGTCGGTAGCTAGTGGGCTCCACCCGGGGTTTCCCTGGTTTGTGTATGCCGATCACTATGGCTTCCTTCCATATGTTTGGGACGTGTATAATAACGGGAGGTAGCTGTTTCAGCGCCTTATTGGTTATTCCATCGGGCGTGGCAACACTCAAAGGAGGCCCCCTTTGAGTGAAGGTTCTTTATTAGAGCCTTTACTTCTTTTGTGTCCGTGAGACGTATGATCTCATCATCATCATCCGGTGGCACAGCCAGTCGTGGGGGCACAGGCTACTCACAAACCACGAAACGCGACAGCGACGCTGTCACTTTATGGCGTTGTCAAGTGAGTGAGAGGCACTTCCCCGGTCGTGCTGGCACAATTCAGTTGCATATCCTATGCACCATGCATGTCACTACCTCCTCCTTTGCAGCATGGCACTACCTCCTCTACAGCATGGCCCTACATCTTCTTGAAACTTTCTTACTATATTTTAGTAGCAACTCAGTGCAGTCTTTTGATTTCGTTATTTTTTTATCTATGGTGTAAACCTTGAGCATATATATTTTTATATGTTCAATTAACTGGTTCTATAAATATATCGTAGTCAAATTGGTTCTATCGGATACACGACAGTCAATCAGTAAAATCTACACAACATTGCAAAAGATTACAGATATCATTCGCTTTAATCGAATATGGCCTTGAATACAAATTGCTTTAAGCACATCTCTATTGTTAATTTTTTTTTAATTTTCTAAATTACATATAATTTATTTATATATATTATTTATATATAAAAACTCGGTTTTGATTCATTTATTAGTTTGTGGTCATTCGAGTTATCAAAAAAATGACATGTTATCAAAGACACCAAATCGAATGGTTTTAATTTATCCAATTAAAAGTGATTCCTCCGTATAGGTGATGTTTTTAACGATATTTGTGATAATCCCGCCACTACGGATTTGATAATCTCATAGACCCGGATAATATACATAAGTATGCAGGCATAAGCATGAACGTTTTGGAGTCCAGGGGCCCACATGTTTGTTCGTATCCTACCCGGCGTGAATGTGGCGATTGAGGTGCTCCGGTCCGCATCAGAAAATTAAAATATTATTTATTAAACTATCGGAATAAAGTTCGTCAATTATGGTATTTTAATGTTTAATAATGTTTTCCTCAAATAATTACAGACAAGTTTCTGATAAATTTATGTGAACAGTTACAAAGGTTACACAAAAATATTTTGTATTTTTTTTAGTATGATGTACGTAAGACATGAGTTCGAGGTCAATAATTTTGACGATCAAACGAACTATGAAGGGATGATCAGTGAACTAAAATGAAGTTGAATTTCCGCCATAGAAATATAATTTAACTCTACACAACATTATCAATAAACAGCAATTACATACAAAACGTAGTAAAGCATAATTAATTTTGAGCGGCTTCTTGCCACACGGTCGCTTTGTTTGCCTACGACACAGTTTATATGACGTAAGGTGTAACCTTAACGACATCGTATAGGTGAACGAATGTTAAGCCAAGTCTCTTCTCATCAGTCATTATTTCAACCGAACCAACGGAGCATGCCACTTCTTATTTTAACACAGACACTTTTATCGTATCTAACTTCTCTCTCACTTCATCATTACGAACGTGGTTGGCGAGAGCTACGCCAATTATTTTCTGCAACGACCTCAACTCGACCGTGTTAACTACTTTCATGCATTGATGTCTTAAGTTTACGTAAATGTTGCTCATTACATTAAAACTACTTTTGCGGATTTTATCGCGGTTTATTTAATCATTTAACTAGCCCGACATTTCAGAAGCTTTACAGCGACTATAATATATATACTTTCGTGCACTTTCTGACTTGGGTGCATAACTCTCACTTCCATACAACGATGGGGTTAACACATAATTATGCACTCACTCTGTTGCCTGCACAAACACCCTTCATCTGACATCTGCGGTTTACCATCCAAAAGTACAATATACGAACGAATTGACTTACCGAAGAAAGTTGTTGAAACACTACATCTTCGATTGTTACGTCCTTTTTGGTTACTTCTCTTGCAAATACTAAAACTTTTGCTTCCTTTATATACATTTTTAAACAATTATTCTCATCTTTCACAATTGTGATAAGTGTTTGTAGCTAAGAAGGAGTGGCACCTAAAAGTACTCCTTTTAACACTAGGTCACCCAATCCCACATTCGATGACTTCGATTACTTGCGATGCGGATATAGAATAAACAGGCCAGCTGACACCATACAGCCCGGTCCCCTCGGCCAGGATAATAATTATGACTTTCACCAGCCGGACGACGTCCACTGCTGGATATAGATATGCCTCCCCCATAGAGCGCCGTAGTTCACGGTCACGAGCCACCTGCATCCAGTGATAATAATAATATTAATAATAATAATATTCACACTTTAGATAATCTTAAATTACTATCGGAATGCATCTTTATTATCTCTTTTTTATATAGCATAAGGGGGCAAATCGAAGCTTTTCGATGACTTCCGACGCCATGGACATTCGCATGATTGTAACGAAGATGCGTAGGCCTAATATCCCAATGGGCCACCGGCTACTCACAAACCGCACGATATGCGACAGGGACACTGTCACTTTACGCCCGTATCAACTGAACTAGAGGTACTTCACCGGTCGTACCGGCCCAATTTTGTTGCATAAGAGGATGTAGTGTCATGCGACGTGCATAGCACTACACCCACCTATGCTGCATGGCATCATAACTTCTTCCTAAGCTCTGCGGGAAACGAGTCGGGTCTGGCCCCCTATTCACCACAATCTCATCTAGACCGCCACCCGACGTGTCTTATAGTCAGCGATGAAGCTGCACCGGATACTTCCGTCGGCATAGAGTAGTCAAAAGTGATCGAGTTATCATATAAATAGAAACTATGAAACATCGCGCAGAATGAACTTGGCCCGACGTTCTGCGTGTGCTTTGTGTATAATCTGCACAAGTATTGGTTAAAAATTGTCTTGATATTTATTTGTCACGAATACTCCTACCGCACGACTATTAAGCCCAAACACTATATTGGTATGCTTTGTTAATATGCAAATATCCGGCTCCTAAATATATAATATCGTCGTAGTGATCGAAGAATGACATAGTCTTTAGTGATATCAGAAATCATTATAGCATTTGGTATTTACAGATGTTTATGGACCGGTTCGAATCCCAAGTGTTACAAAATATTTTGTTGGATTTCTTACTTTAACATATGAGAACTTAAGAAGTTATAAGAAAATATTAATCTTATATATATATATATATTTTTTTTTTTGGGTCAATTTTTGGGCAATTTAATTTGGGTCTTTAAATTTGCCGAAATCCGAATTTGACAAAATAGTAATTAATTAATATAATTATTACTGTAATCAATTACTATAAGAAGGGTATTTACCTTAACCTAAGGTAAATACCTTTCTTATAGTAAAAGAGGACAAATGTGCAGGAAAAGCAACAAAATTGCATAGAGCATGCGGAACCTTTTTATGATTAGTGACGTCTAAATGCATCTGTATAAGTATCATGCAGACGTGCTGCCCTTCTTCCCTCCTATAGGTCACCGGAACGTACAGCGAAGCTGTCAAATTTAAAAGGAATATCGTACAGCGAAGCTGTCAAATTATAGCGATATAAGCGGGAGGTGTATGGCACCTCCCGCTCACCTCCAACCAAATGCTCGATAAATTTCCTTTGGTGATATTCTGATAGAAAATGTAAATCTTAGTTTTGACTCTGGATCGCTTTATCTCTACTATATACCCATTTATGGCAATTTCTTAATTAAATAAAGGTGGCTAGATGATAGGCACTTTTGGTAAGTGATAGAGTCATGCTGCAATTTAATTTTTCGCCTTTAAATTTGCCGAAATCCGAATTGGACTGGCGCGAACGTGGAGATAGGTACACTTACATGATACCACGGTAGCCCGTCACATTTCACGCGGTTTGTAAGTATCCGGTGACTCATTAGAGGGGGGAGGGGAAGGGCAATTATGGGGACATTTTTTAATAATTAAAAGAATGCGACTGTTTATTTGCCCCTTTTATAATAATGATATTTATTTAATATTTATTGCTTCTTTGCAGCAAGGGGACTTTCTTTAGCCGCGAGACCCACACGCCCATCGGATCCCACCCAGGACCGATAGATATACGTGAAGCATTATCCCGCGTAAAATTATTACAAAATACTCTCTTTAACCTGGCCCTTTCGAGAGGAGAGGGTACGAGGGCAACGAATCTGCATGACAATAATGCGGATATCTATGGGCGTCGGCAGTCATCGAAATCGAAAGGCCTCTATTGCTCCCTGTAATATATAAAAAATAATAATAACTGGACATAACAACAATAAAAAAGTACATTAGTACATTAAAAGAAGGAGTTTTCTTTCATTATAATAATTTTTTAAAATATTTGCTCTCATCATTTCAGATGGCGCATTTCAGAATGTTTTACCTTCTCCTTTTCATTACAATAAGTTGCTTTGAAGCTCAGGGCGCTGATAAATACACGGACGAAAATCGCCCTTACGAGTTTGGATTTAGTATCGATGGTGAACAACATCGGCACGAAAAGAAAGGTACCTACTTATACTTTATATTATACAGACAAGTCGGTGGTCTGGAACGGTGGGCCGACGTACTGACGCAACGGGACAAGCGCGAGTATGTTACAGGGGAACGGGGCGGCGTGACGTTCTAGCGTTGACGTTAATGCTAGCTGTATTCCGCGGTTTCACCTGCATAACGCCGGTCTGATTGGTCGTAGCATTATCGTATATAGCTTAAAACCTTCACACAAAATATTTTTTCCAATGCAACTTGTACTTCCAGAGGTCGTCTAGTACCAGAAATCTCAAATTATATGGCTAATGGCAGCGAAAATCATGGGAATGTTTAAATGACTGGTATGCCGAGTAAGCAGGATTTTTTAATACCGGGAAGATTATACTGTTGTATAATCGTTTTTAATTAAGTACCGTAAGGACTTGTGTTACAGGTCAGTTACAGAGAAAGGAAATATACTAATTACATTTTAAAATAAATTTAAGAAATATTATATATTTAAGATTTTTATCATAGAAATAAAATTAAATAGAAATAAATATATATGATACATTCTTGGACATAAATGACTTGGGCGGGATACGTATCCACATCCTCAGACACAACCTGCATGGCTTACCGAGCTATGTCGCCACTGCGCCAGCGGGTCGTCAAGAAGTCAATTTTGATGTAACTAGATTTTTTTCAAGCGCAGTGTATTATTTTTGTTATTACACCTAAACCGCTAATTCCTTAATTACAGACAAAAAGAAATTTCTGTATGATGTTGCCTCAGGAACGGCTACGCCGATTCTGGTGGAGATGTAAAAATTTTATGCATATTGGTTTTAGTTATTTGAATGAATCTACGAAAGATAGATATGACATTTGTTTCACAGAAGTGTCTAGAAGTTACTTAACAATTAGTTTTTTTTTAATTCTTTTCAGACATTACAACAAAATTACTTTTACGGATTCTATCGCGGTTTATTTAGTTATTTAAGTAGCCCTATGCTTCAGAAGCTTTACAGTAACCATGGTCACGGGTGGACCATGTCGGGCTAGCTAAATAATTAAATAAACCGTGATAGTATCCGTAAAAATAGTTTTATTGTAATGAATATCATTCGCGGAAACTTAATTATAACATAACCCTATACGTTTAAATGTATCTAGCCAAATAGACATTTTAAGGGAATGTATCTAAGGGCTAAGACAAGGAACAACAACATGGAGCAGGCTGAGAGAAAATCGCACATATGCGAATAAATTACATCCCTGCCGTTCAGAACATGATGATTGATACCTTAAAATGCAGGTATCTGCTAAAAACTTGATTTTAGAAAATTGGAACGAATGATACGCTTTGGAAAATCAAATTTTCGCGGAATGTAAGAAATCTCCTAAGAACTTTTCTTTGCTTGTAAGGGTTACGCATTGAGTAAAACAGTGGTAGCTAAAATATCGTGCACACATTACATGCAGGCTACGTAGCTTGCACAACAGAACAAATACAGCTCAAATAATGTTGGCATTGGATGATAACATTAATTGGTGTTAGGCGCTCGATAAACATGCTCATAATTAAATATACATACAGCTAAAATTATAAAACAAGCAAATATCGTGTCTTGATTGTCATTTTTTTTATTTCGCTGGCTTACTTACTTACTGTTTACTTAAATGCTACTGGCAAGTAATAGCTTTACGCTTGTTTCATAATTATTCCCAATCGTAATATCGTATTAAAATTACGGAATTGACTCGGACATATCGTATAAAATTCCACATAATGCCTTGAGATCAAATGAGACGAAGTATCTTATAAAGGTATTGTGTTAAAAAATAACAAACGCTAGCGAACTTTCATTCGAATATATTTTATTTACTCTTGTTATTTTACTATATAATACTTAATTTTATTTCAATGTAGTTTGTAAGCTATTATCTTTTTCTATGGATTACGGCCTGGGTATAAATTTTAGATTAACGATTTCTCGGGACATATAGAACAATGCTCTCTTTTCTATTTGAGTGTTATTCGTAGAGTTCGTATCTATTGTAACAAACTGATTCAAAAATCATCTGCATCGGCTTCAAATAACTCCGAACAGTCACGTGACACAGTCGGTCGCGTCTTTTTTTGTTCAAATGACAGCAGCGCGGAACCCACCTCGTATACCTTATGAAAACCCAATTCGTTGGCTGTGTTGTCTTGAGTTCGTTCATATGAGATACCTATAATAATCTCGGCTGTCTCTCTAATTTCTAATCCGCGGTCTCCCATAATTAAATCAAGTACTTTTTGTAATATTTTCGTCAGTAGTGGACGTCGAAGGCCTTCAATAACGGGGGTCACTTTTTACTACTACTTTTTGAACATTTAATCTGCCAATGTTATTTTGAAAACTGACATGTGCTTGAAGTATTTTCTCTTGAAATATTTTATTTCTTAAAGCGATCATATTTGCTACTTTTTTATGTCATCTAAAGTTTTTTAGACGATCCCGTCACCAGATGACTTGGTGACGATGGGACTAAGTCGGTAGTAAACTCTTTCGACTAAAAGAATATTCTGAAATCAGTCCATAGTTGTAAAGGTAATCGCGGTAGACTTGCAAAAAAATAAATAAACGTACAGTGAACTGTGAACTTCATCCGTTTTAAAAAATCTGGTTAAAAACAATCAATTAATTCAATTCAGCATCATTATTCCTTAGAGGTAAAACGTCGCTTTAGAATACGCAATTTGCGTATGTTTGATACGGATCATTACGTAAGTAATTTATTTGATTCTCCTTTCATATTTTCTTCCTCGGTTAATCCCTTGATAATGTATAGGAGCGATTATGTTTCGTTACTGTATATAATTACACTTAATAATTTTAAAATACACTTTTTAAAGTAAAGCATGGGTGCTTTAATTTTTAGTGATCATTTTTTTTATAATATAGGGAGGCAAACGAAGAAAAATACCAACGTCTATATATTAATATATTTTATTACAGTCATGCCGCTTTCAATGAGACAAATAGTATAATTTTGGGGAACTTTTAGAAATACAGTAATTGCAAAAAAAAGAAAATAGTTTTACAACTGCGCTATATGAAAAAAAAAATACCTTACTTCAATATTTAAGGCAAAAATGGCTTAAAAATAAGTTTAAAACTGCGCCATACTTTATTAAAAAATACTATTCCTTGTTTCAATCTCTAGGGGGAAAATGTATAGAGATTTTGCGGAGAGTCCAAAATCGCTTCCTGCATATAGGCACTGGCTGTACGTGCGCAACCTTGACTTACATAAAGACGACGTTGTACTGCCCTCCATCAGACGACACTTCAAAGACATTTCAGCTTCTTCGATCGGGTCCCGCGCTAACCGAACCGTCTCGTTACAAGCGCAATGTACTACGATCTGTGAAACTGTGTGACAATCACGGGTCGTCGTCCCAGACACGTTCCGTCGGACGTATACATCCGCACCACGACAACTGTCAAACACTACCAGCAAACACGCCCTCAGACACGACACCGCACATCCGGTGTAGAGACAAGCCGACGCCCCCAGGGATGTATGCGATACATACAATACTACCCAGACACACGTGAAGTCCGACAACAGTAACAGTACATACGTGCGACTACGAACAGTCCGAACGATACTCTTAGAGTAGGGACTAAGCCCAATACGATCCGCGATTTGCCTAGTTCAAAGGCTACCGCCGTACCGGTTAGATATTCCGAGAGTGGTCATGGTCATGATCCTTTGCATGAGCCAAACGTTCACGTCAGCGCTGAGGCTATTTTAGCCACCGCGAGCGCTACACCCGACGCCAGAGTAGCCGGAGGAGGGACCTTTTTGTCATTCGGGCCATTATAATAATAGTTACGTTAGCTGTTACAAATACTCTCATATTTTGATTTTAAGAAGAGGTAGTTCCATGTTGTATAGAAGGAGGTAGTTCCATGCATAGTGCATGTCACTACATCCTCCTATGTAACGGAATTGGGCCGGCCCGACCGGGAAGGTACCTCTCGCTCACGTAGTAGCGCCGTAAAGTGACATCTTCAGTGTCGCGTTTGGTGCGGTTTGTGAGTAGCCGATGGCCAATTGGGGGGGGGGGTAAGGTAAGGGCAATGTCATAAAAAAGCTCCGATTCAAGGTCAAAGTTGTTTGGCTGCTTGGCCAAATTAAAACGAATTCGCAAGTACTGTCATAAGTTGGTGAAAAGAGGGTTTGTACGTGTGGTCCTTTTGCTGTGTGTGAAGGGGGCTATAGAACGGTATGTGCGTGATACCCACCGGCATCCGAGAGATTTAAATTTAACAATTCCTCAATATTTAATCGTTTTGTAAATGATCATTGAATCATTGTAAATCATATGATTCGACTTTATAATACGCCTGCTTATTGCAATTAGTTAATTTAAAAATAAAGAATAATGTTTACATTTGTTTCACTCGAACACAGATTTTAGGTTTTAGCATATTCTATCATTTTTATGTCGCCAATTCCAATATTGAATCAGTATGGAGGGCAAGTGGATCCAGAATGCGGACGAGTTTTCAGATAAATTTTCATTTCGTTTAGATTCACTGTTGGCACATAGTAGGTAGATATCGCGACGTGCTTGGTTTTTAACACAGTTAATTCTTTAATAATTTTTTTATTCAAAAATTTTGCGTGTATTAATCTGAATTAACTTTAAGATAGGTTTAAATTAAGTTTCAGAAGTAATTTCTTAAGTTTTACTCAAATCGACCGGCTTTACCGGTGGAAAAACGCAGGAAAGCGTAATAATTTACCGAGAAAGCAATATTTTTTTGTTTCCTTTGTGTTATTTACCAAGACTTGTAAAAAGTTGTAGAACAAATATTATTAGGATTAATGTACAGAAATTGCCTGCAAGAGATGATGCGCTATAACACTGTGAGACAAAGGTAGTAAATAATGCATTCTCAATTCACCGAGAAGGCCAGTCGCCATCATATAATTTACGGCATCCCTACACATAGTGTGATAAGTTCACAGATTATTATTATTATTATTATTTCATTCGGCCCTCCTTCCTTTTCGTCAAAATAAGTTCAAGCTTGTGTGGCCGCAACCCTCACCTGCGGTTGTTATCTTAGAAAAAGGATTTTTGTCGTATATCTGACAAATTTTGGGCCACATAGACTAATTTATTAGGAGTTTTAAGTTACGTTAGTTGCTACAAAAAAAATCTGTAATTTTGATTTAATTAATGTTATTCCTAAAATTAAAAACAGTTATAAATGTTACTAATATGTTTCAACCGATATAATTTTATAATAGTCAATTTCCTAAAACTTTAATCTTTTACAAAAAATAACACGGTAATAAACAAAAGTAGATTACAATTTTGAAAATAAAGCTTTTATAAGCTAGGTACTTTAATGCAATTTAACGGGGTTGGTTTACTTAAGCGATTTGTTATTAAATGACACTAAGTAGTTGATACATAATCTCTATTATATATAAAAAATAAAATTTCTAACATGTAGATACTTATTTGGCATAGCAAGATAAAAATCTTTTTTTTTTATTTTATCTTTCCTTGAATAAGGGAAGGCGTTTGTAGAAAAAAACGACACGAACAATACAGGAAAGGTGTTTAACTACATTGAAAGTTTCATTATAACGCATTAGTAACTTTTTTTGAAACGCTAAAATATTGATAATAGTTAACATCAGGGTGTTGGTTTTTCGTGACGGTGAGCGCGCGCATCCTTAAAATTTACTCTCACCATTTTACCCAACGCACAAAAAGAAGTATAATTTTAATATTTAATCATACTAAGCATATAACCCACAACACATCTTCACGCCAGCCACCTAACGGGGTAGGCAGAGCAAATCGAGGGCCACATATTTCTAAGTACCAAGAAGTAATGAACACGTTATTTTTACAGATGAGAATGGAATAATAATGGGTGAATTTGGATTCATAACAGCTGATGGAGTATATCACGTGACAGTGTACGCTACGGATGAAAATGGAAATTTTAAAATATTATCAATGAAGAATATTCGCGTGAAGCCATGTAAGTTTTTATGTAATTTTTTACTGTGCCTTGATAAAAAATTGCAGTGGATCGATAAGGGTTGCTAATGATGTAGACGATTCGATTTGTACTATCGCATACATTATAATATTATTTTTTAATATAGAGTAAAAGCCGACCCACGCCCAGTGAGTCAGCTAGTATATAATGTATATCGGCTAGTATAAAATGTATATAAAAATAAAAAGTGCCAAGTAAATCATAAAACAATATAGCGTCTTTAATGAAAGAGTTTTCATGATCGTACCACTATCTCCGAAGATTACCCAGACAAACAAATTTAAAATCTTTTACTCTTTATAATATACCTATAAAATAATACAATAATACAATAGGAACTGTAACTGATATTATATTTGTTAGGTTAGGTTGTCAGGATATTTTAATGATACTTGTTACCCATGCCAATCATAATTTTCGATCATCGACATCGACCTTTCACTCACATGATAGCGCCTTAAAGTGATAGCTACGTTCTGTTTAGTGCGGTTTGTCAGCTTCCGGTGGCATTGCGAATATGCGGATCTCTATGGGCTCCGGCGATCACAAACAGGCTCGTATGTCCTCTTATACTATAAAGAATGCCCTTGACGAATCCAATATTTTCAGTTGTTATATTATCCCCTAGTTGTTTTTTAACTAAGACTTGAACATTTTTGTTGTAGATCCAACATATACAGCTAATAATGACGCAAGAAAAGGACATTCCTTATCTCTTCCTCCCCAAGCAGCTGGTCGAAGGCCTTCAGAGACTCCATCACAAAGCACACAGTCGTATAATGGAAAGTCAACTTCTGAACTCCAGCCTAACAGTAAAGCACCCCCTGCGAATCCAGTAATTGAACCTGCTAGAGCTTGTTCTAGCTGTAGTATACCCACCACCACAACTAGGAAGCCATCTTCTGCAGTGAATACACAAAATGATTTTAGTTCACCAAGTGGTGGTAACTATGTATCAAAGAAGTTCAACGGTCATGAAGAGCCTTCAAATATATTATCTTCTAACAACCAAGATTATATACCACAGTCAAATAAGATTAATAGTGGTATAGGTATTGTACCAGACATATCGTCAAATAAAGAAAATGTAGGTGCAAATAATACACAGAATAATATAGGTTTTAGTGAAAATCAACCAAGTAGTGAAAGCGACCAAAGCTTTAATGAAATCTCAAGAGCATCAACTCCTTTACAACCACTCCAAGGAAGTAATCCGGTACAAGTAGGTCCTTATCAAAATTCTGGCGGTAGTATTAATTTAAGTCAAAGATTTGGCGGTGATTCTGATTCAGATGTTCAGAGTAATAACAATGAAAATAGTAATATAGGTAAAAATGCTACTCCACAGAATAACAACCACAATTCAGTTGGATTAACTCCTGTACAGCCTTCTCCGGGAAACAACTCACAACCCATTAGTACTTATCATGATTCTGGTAACGATAACTTTCTACAAAATGTTGTCAGAAATCCTAACATCAATCCAGTTAACGTTGACAATAATTCCGATAGTAAGAATATTCCACAAAATGGCGATAGCATTTCGAGATCTGAATATGATCAAGGCCATCAGCCGGGTGATAGAAATCCTAAACAATTAGACAGTTTTAGTCTAACACAAGTTGGGCGAGGCAACAGTGGCGACTTAGAAACATCTAACTTCAGTAAGCCACAGAAACCAATGCTCATTTCTGCTCAAATGCAAATAGTAGACAAAAATACAGACATCTACTATAAGAAACCTGGTGAAAAAGAGGGGCTACCTAATGGTATCACGAGAGGTGATATGGAAAATCTTTTATACACTTTTAATTACACTTTAGCATTCCAAGGGCATTATGAGGAAGGGTTCCGAAGTGGAGCTAAACAGGGATACTATTTTGTAACTGGAAGAAACGGAGTAAGGACAAGGGTCGACTATGTTGCAGACGAAAACGGATTTCGACCAAAGATTACACAAGAAGTTCTCGATTTATTATCTGATGATGTGCCAAAGCCTGAAACAGAAAAAGATGAACAATATGGTCTTCGGGGCTATGAATTTAAATGGCTTTACTTCCCAGTTGAAACATCAAAGCAGCAATAGGTATATAAA
>JAFELO010000964.1:0-17302 GCA_017140195.1 Eumaeus atala
GTGTACGGTGATATAAAACGTTTACGGTGATATAAAACGTGTACGGTGATATAAAACGTGTACGGTGATATAAAACTTGTACGGTGATATAAAATTATATTCATTATATATTCTGTATAAATTAACATTTAACCTTAGGCTACAGTTGTGTCGCCGTCGACCGTCGCGTTTGCAGCGCCATCTCCGTTTTCCTTCGACTTGACCTGATCCGCCTCCATCTCAGTGGCTTCTTTCTCCTCTGCCTTTTTAAACTTGTTCACGTCTGCAACCGTTTCATTTGAACGTGTTACATTTGTATATAACCGGGAGCGTGTGTGGTGATTGTGATTAAATCATTGTCGCACACGCCTACATATAATATGTGCATGTGACATTCATTTTCAGATGCCTTTGTTTAATATCAACATAACTCTGTGTGCTCAGTTCAGTGAATCAGTGTAATAAAGGGCACCCGCTGTGTAATAACCTCTGCTTAAAAGAATGGTTTAGGTAGTAATCAGTCAATTCAAGAGTTCTATGCAATTCAAAAATTAAAAATTCTCAACTTGGTACTCAATTAAGAAAGCAGACGATGATACATTATTCAATTACATGATAATTTCAAAGCTAAGTTAGTGTTCAAGGCACTAGCGATGATTTGCTAGTAATAAATAATGGAAATAATTATGTTATTTGCAAAAATGAATATTTTGTACCCGCGAATATGTACTTGAACACGCACACAACGTAAACTTTAAAATAATGATATAACAGGATAGATGTTACGTCCAGGTATTTAAAAAGTGAAGGGGTAAGACTGGTAGTAGCTGGGAGTAAGGCGTGGAGTAGCAGGGAGCAATACCCAGGATCATACCATACGGACGAGACGACTAAATTTAACCTTATTCACTCACGAGCCAATACGTTCTGCGCATTGTGACCTGTTAGTGCAAATGTTAGATTGTCCAAGAGTCGTCAATGGCCACGTATATGCAGTTACATGCAAGTCAGTGCTACGTACCGTATTTGCTGTAGTCGGCGCCGAGCAGCCGCAGGTAGTGCACCGTGTCCTGCGCGGTGGTGTACGCTCGCAGCGAGTGCACGCCGCGCCACCCCACTAGCGTGAGGTCCAGCGCCCCTTCCGTGTCGCGGTACTGCAGCACGCAGCTGCCCGTGGCTGGAATTGACACATCACGGTTTTTTTTATCTTTATTTTTAAACATCGCAAAGGCCACGTCACATCGCGTTATGCATGCGGCATGTACAACTACATGTATGTGCTTGTACAAGAACAAGATTATCGTTAACTAAGAAATTTTCGGTATTATCTTCCGACACACGGTTCAACATACTCGTGTGGTTTGTTGCTCAGTGTTTACCACAACCCGACGCTATTGTAATCCTGCTCGTGTGCATCGCCTTTCTATGCCCTAGGTAATTGATTTTGTTTCAACTAATAATTAAAATAATAAAAAAAAACCCGACTGCTAAAACAAAAAAGATAGCATTACTTATTCATCCAAGTAAATTACTTAAATACTTTTTCTTTTTGGGTGGACCTGCTACTGATTGGAGACGCTACTGCCTCGCCACTACGGTTCATCGGACTAGTATAATATTTTTTAAAAATTTCAAACATGTGTAGGATAAATTTCGTCGTAAAAAAATGAGAAAATGAGTATGGTCTGGGAACACTGGAATCTTACTCTCATAGAAACGGCTAATTAATTTTCACGCGGATATAAATTATTATATTCAACATGTATAGAACATACCGAAATCCTTAACTAGTTTCTGCGTGTGCTCCGAGAACAGTTTGATATCCGGCGGGGAGCTGGGGTTGTCGTTCTGGAGAACTAAGATGAGGTCTTCCTTCAATATGTTAAGCCTCCGCTTCGGTCCTATCGACTGCAATATGCTCTGGAGCCCTTCCTGTGATAGTCTGCGATACATCAGTAATAGTTACACTCTGCTATATAGAATATATCTAGCTTATATCTAGTTTCATGATATAAATTCCAATGCATTTGGATGTATTCAGCATGAAGAATATCTGCAGGATATTTCTAGGAAAATTTCCATTTTTTTTTTTCGAAAAAAAAAAACAAACCTCACAGTTAGAACAAATACTTTCACTTATGAATCTCAATCAAGAGAAATACATCGGGTTGTATACACATTATCGGGTAATTCATCAACTTGCATTGCCTTGTCATATCAGCGGCAATTCACGAACAGCACTAGCATATAGCCGGCACAACTCACCGGTAGCACCCCAGTTTGCTCGTTTTCCTATTTTAAATTAAAAAAGACAAAAAGCGTATGTCTACATAAATGTGATCAAACCTAAATGCGCAGCTCATATTCTTGTTGTCACACCGCACAAACGCCTTCACGCCGGTGTTAATTATCTTAATGTTGGCCTCATTGCTCTTAACCACGTCCTTCACGCTGGGGGACACCATGTATATGTTCTTCTTCTTGCCAACATAACACCGAGTGAGCAAGCACGTGGCGTCGAAAGAAGGGTCTAGATCGTAGAACTCCTTGATTGACGGAAATACATCTTCTGTGTCCCCTGAGAAGAAGACAAATGGGTCCTCTCGATATCCACCCATTCTTTTTCTCTTTTTGGGCGGTTCCTTTTTCTCCTGCTTTTCCACACTTTCTTCTGATTCTTTAGGTACTTCTTTCTCCCACGGCAGAGGCGCAGTCTTCTCTAGAACGGCCACAAAGAAACCACCGGTGTCTTGATGATGTGGTAGAACTCTAATACTGAAAATAATAATAGTTTTAATAAGGGAGGGGCTATTTTTAGGCAAAAGTATCAATATATTTCAACGAGTTTCAAATTTTAATGTATGTAGTTTTACGGTTCCGTAGCCAAAGGATAAAAACGGGACCCATTTGCGAAGATTTCGTCAAATCCGTCAAGAAGTCAGAAAATGATGTCCACCTCACTTATACGGAAGTAATATTATTATAATAAAACTCTTTTAACTGTTTTATTTTAAGTATTTTACAATTTCGACGGTTCGACGAAAGTAATTCTATTCTAATATGTATCATTCACATGAACTTAAGAACTGACCACTTATCCAGGCGATACTTGTGGACGTCGGCGGGCGCGGGCGGGAACATCTGCGGCCGCACCACCGTCTGCCACTTCTCCGGCACGTCCTCGTACTTCTCGTAGAACACCATGTCCTTGGACGCCGGCCGCCAGTGGCTCATACCTGCAGGCAAGACGACAGCGGATCAGCAGCTAGTAGATGATAGCGATGATTGTTATTCTTTTCCGTCTTCTGCTCATTTTGTTTATAACAAAACAAAAATTAACTAACTTTACGAAACCTTAAGCCTTTAAGGGAAAAAAATATCAAATTAAATTAAATCCGTGATGTAATTCCTGTTTAATTCTGCTCATGACACATACCCTGCCGGAACTTGAGGCCTGGCAGCAGGTCCGCGGCGTCCACCAGGCGCATGGATCCAGCCGCCTCCTGCAGCAGACGGTGCACGACGGCCTCGTTCTCCACGGGGTTGAAGGAGCACGTGGAGTACACCAGCCGCCCGTCCACGGCCAATAGCTCGCTGCCGCGCCGCAACACCCGGTACTGGATACTGCCAAACAATTGTCATTGCAGTTTTGACAAGTCATTAAAAAATAAACGACGTGTGCGTGTGTGAATTTGCTTTTTTATAGCAAGAGGCGAGTGATGAAATAAGGGTTGAAAGTTTGTATAAAAGTACGCCTGTACTGGGTGCGTGCGTGCCCTTTCGACCAAATATGATTACTATATAATTGTAGGAGGTTATAGACAGCGGCATATATTTGGTACGCACTGTACGACGGATTACGGGTTATGTTACTATGATTTCGCGCTGGTTTTTGAGTTACGCCTTATGCCTATGTTACTGCGCATTGAAAGTTAGAAGTAACTTATACGCCGTAAATATCTATTGCATATCCTTCCTCGGTAAACGCTTTATCCATGGGTGAAAACAGCATGAAAATCCGTTCTGTACTTTTGAGAAAATCGATCACATACACAGACAGCTTTTAGGTACTTTGTTTTATAATAAGTATAGATATATACCAGCGTTTTATAATAAGTATAGATATATACCAGCGTTTTATAATAAGTATATATGTATACCAGCGTTTAATAATAAGTATAGATATATACCAGCGTTTTATAATGAGTATAGATATATACCAGCGTTTTATAATAAGTATAGATATATGCCAGCGTTTTATAATAAGTATAGATATATACCAGCGTTTTATAATAAGTATAGACATATACCAGCGTTTTATAATAAGTATGGATATATACCAGCGTTTTCAGAACTTGTATCCCGGAGGATGTGAAACAGAGATTGAAATATTGTAAACGGACTGTTAAGAAATATATTAACTAGTATCCTGACTCTATGGGTCTTCTTTGATATCTTTTTCGCAAAAATATAGCTCAGTCACTCCTTCCTAGCTAACACCCTACCAAACCATCACTGAAGTCGGATAATGCTCACGTTGCAATTTGTCGACTAATTGGGATCATGCATACTATCATTTTTTTGTTCAAATGTTGCTCAATTTTGAGTAAGTTTTAGTAAGAGGTAATGCCATGCTGAATTGCAGCGGAAACGGGCCGGTACCTCTCGCTCACTTATATATAGATGATACTGCCCAAAACGCGGTGGCTATTTGGGGGGGGGGGGGGGTGATAACGCTACATGGACGACCACATATTTCTCAGCCTCAAACAGAAGAAGTATTATAGTTCCTATTAATAGACCGGTACACAAACATTTGACCAAGTTTATGGAGAGTTTTAAGAGTTGCATTTGGCTCCATACCTACCTTGTGTAATGCAATCACAGCGATTCTGTTCTCTTTATCACCATGGAGTGGCCATTTTACAATATAGCAAAATATTGTACAATGTACTGGCGCCAAAATGAGGAACCACAATGAACAATCTTATAAAAGAGACAGATTCCAAATTCAAATGTAATTTTTTATTTATTGTAACGTATTTATGGCCAGACTAAATTCAGTAACATGTAATTAAATTATTATTACAAAACAGACAAGTCTGTTTTGTTTCGGTTAAACACGCTAAACTCAGGAACTACTGTTCCTTTTCTTTAAAATGTTGTTTCAGTGATACATAGACCATTTACGGATTAGCGTATAAGAGCTAATTACGAAGTAGCCGTAGTACGAGGTAAGTAAGTAGTAGTGGTACGAGGGTGAAACCGCAATACGCTGTTCCGCTACTTTTGTTTGTGCTAAGAAAAATATAAATAAATTACACACCCATGCAAGTTGTTTCCATTCCCGGTGGACCACTTCAGCCAGATATCCGGATTCTTCCTTAGCGTAGCATCTCCAGAACAAGGGACGTCGCATAATATACGATCAAACTTCAAGGGCTTAGTAGAGCCAGGATTCTGTATTGAAAAGGAATATATGATGATTTATATTATGGGAAATATAAAAAAATTACATTCAAATAATAGCAGAAAATGATCTGTCCCACAGAAATGAAATTTAACTTTCCTATTATTAAAACCAAATGTAGGTTTTCATATTTTCTTTGTATTACATAATTTGATAAAGTCGTACATGTACAATATACAAAATATTAATAAAATTGTAACCAAATCACATAATAGCTACCTTTTCATCAGATACAAGCAAAGAAGGCATGACAGCACCATCATGGTTAGTAATGACGATACAAGGTGAATTAAGCCTTTTTGCTTGATGTACCAGCATGTAGCACCGGCTGTTATCCACATCATTTGCCATCACAAAACCTGAAATATAACAAGTTTTATGGACTAGATCTAAGAAAGGAACAAGATTGACATAAACTTTGCAACTGTTCCGACTACATAATATTTTATTGAAAATAGTATTTCATCTTTAGTACCTGTAGGCATTGTGTCTTCATCAGCATGGAGAAATTCTATGAGTTGTGCTGTCTTTGAGCCAGGAGCAGCACACATGTCTAATACCTACAATAAATGAGAAAATTAAAACAGTATTCTCAAAATTGAAGCACCTTTATAAATTGAACCTTATCTTTTATCATAAAGCCAAATTAAGCTAGATTAATCTTAATACAAAATTTCCACACAATGCTAATGGCAAATGTAATTTTTTATGTACATTAGTTACATACATTAATAGTTTCGAACCAAAAACAAACCCCTTAGTCTTGTTATATCACCCTAGGTTGAACAGTTAAAGTAAAACGAAAGCTGGTTTTTAAGTGTGGGTATACATTAATAAAATAATTATTTGTCATGGAAATATTTTTGTGTGAGTATTTGTAAAAATATGTTTTAAACCTTGTGGTGAGGTTCCACTTGTAGCACAACTGGTGGTATCATGGAGACAGCTTCTTGTCTTGACACACCACCAGCAGCTGTTTCTGCTATGAGGAAATTGTGCAGCTTGTATAACGGTTCACTACGGCGAATATCTGTACGCGATAAATGCAATTGCCATGCTAAGCCGCCAGGATACCTGAAAATTACTCATTGAGGTGAATGGAGATTTACATAATCTGTGAAAAAGTGTGTCTGTACTTATATCAGAAGTTGTACTTCTCTGGGAGAACGATACAAAAAACTTCTTAAAAATTTTGCCTTCCAGCTTATTCTGTTTGTACAAAAAAACAACACTAATAATAGAAAAAAGGTATTTCATACATTGCAAGTTTTCATTCAGAAATGATTGAATAAATATTGTGAGTACAGTAATCAGTTCCCACATGAACATAGATGTCCTTACTGTTACTTAGTTGGTTTTTTTTTTGAAAAACTAAAACAAAACAAGGTGTCAGTTTCTGTGACAGTATACACATTGTATAAATTATTCTAGTGACTTATATCAGATCGCAGGTGTTTAATCTAGCTCCCAGGAGGGAACTGACATAAATATATATCCACAACCAGCTAAATGTTACAGATTAGATTACCTTACAAAATTTCAAGATTGTTTATAAGATTGGCCTAAGAACTTTTCTCTAAAACCTTTGAAATGTTCACCAAGTCTAAACCAGTCAATCTCAGATCCATTAAGGCATTATTTTTGGTCCATTAGGTCTCTTTAATTCCAGATAATCCTAAATTTATAACTTACCATGGCAAATTTATAGGCTTAATTTCTTCTTGGTCCTCTTTTCCATCTAACTTTAGTTTCATATTCAGAATTTGTGAGAAGTACTCACTTTTGACAAGTTTCAATAAAGCATTAGCTTCACTTTTTGAACCCGATATACGAAAGGCAGTGGGTAAATTTTCTTTGATAGACTTCATAAATTCTGGCCATTCTTCTTCAGGGCAGACCTTTTGAGCCTATAAAATTAAATATGATGAAATTAATTTTACAATAACCTCCTGTGGTACATCGAGAAATAATATGGCCCATTAGGGAGGAGGAAAGAGCAATGCATCTGAATAACCATTTTGCACCTGTGGGCGATGGTGGTCGACATAAGGCTCCCGGTTATATTATCAAAAAAAGATGAAATAATTGGACTTACGTAAATGGTTCTTTATTAACCAAAGTTGAATCAGATTAATATTACCTTATAATATTCTTCAAAGGAAGCGTTTTCACGTACAATGTCTTCATAGTGTTTTCTTTCATGAAGGGCAGGTTTTGTATGCGAATTTTTCTCCTAAAAAGTTTAATTGATATATTATGAATTACGAATCTTTTATTACAAACCTACTGCCGCATAAACACGAGTATACCTGCTCTTTACGATCTCTTTTACGCTGAGCAAATTTATTTACATTACGATTTCTGAGCGCCATTATATTGTAACTATTAATCCTCCATCAATTTTCATAAATTTTTTCATGTAAATGATAATTATTGGTTCTCGATCGCATAAAAGTTACTATAACAATTATTACAAAACTGGAGAACAATAATTCACAAAAGACATTACTAACACAACACAACCTCAAAACTTGAAATTACCACGGGGCCTATTCTAATTACATTTGACAGATGCTTTTCCCGTTTTATGTCGTGCCGTAGCCAAAATTGTAGCTTCCCCTAATCCACCAATAACGTCAGTGACTCACAAAACAAGCAATAGTATGCATTCAAATAATGTAAAAATATGTCTTTACTACCTGTGTCATGTGTGTTGAGCGGAATAAACGTTTGAAAGAACTTTCATACATTATCGTTCCACATATCAGTAAATTTTTCCAGATACCAGTTTATTGAATTATTCAATATACCTTATAGTAAATGCTGCATACCAAGGTGCTTAAGTAAGCAAGGAACTACGTTATTACACAAATTCCCAAATTGTGAGAAAATACTTCGAAAGTGGCTGCATCATATTAACTGTGATCTACTTAAAAGTGTTTGGAAATGGCTAGATGTAATGAAATACAGCTCTTTCTTTACAATCCTACATGCATTTTTTTAAATTATTGCAGTAATATCTAAACTATTAACTTTTTACTTTTCTGTGCTCAGTCTAGTAGTAATTAAAACGTTTTATTAATCTGACAAAATTAAATTTCTTTCTTTAGTATGTTCGACATAACTAAAGCTTAGCAAAATTATTTTTTGATTAATTTTTTTATACCAAATAACAATTTCACGATATTTTGTTTAAGGTCTAGTATCTAACAACAAAAACTAAAATATAAAAAACTATTAAATAAAGGAATACAACGAATTTTTATGGCATCTTCCCTAACGCGCAAAACGTTCAGTTAATAATTAATTTATCAAAAGCTGTCAAATATTATTACGCCCCATGCAATAAATACAACTTTTGGAAAAGCAAAAACATTAATTATTCTTATTCTTCAGGTGGCTTCCTTAACGGATTTCCCAATGTCATAGTTTTTGTATACACTGCTTTATTTGGGTGTACCTGTCTGTAGAGATGAACAAGGGGAGTCACTTTGTCACAGTCTTTCTCGATATGGAGAAGGTCTTCGACAGGGTGTCGCACCCACGACTCTTGTACAAGTTGGTGGACGCCGGCGTCTCGCTGGCGTTTGTGAGACTAGTGGAGTCATTCTTGGAAGGTAGGACCTTCCGGGTAGCGGTGGAGCGGAAGCACTCCTTGGTGAAGGCCATACGTGCCGGAGTGCCACAGGGCAGTTGCGTAAGTGAGGCGTGATGTATATCCGGCCACGCCTCACTTACGCCGCCCCCGCATGATAAGCGCTAACCTCCCAGGCCCAGTGGAAACGCCTGCAAGCCCAGCAGAACATATCCCTACGGGTCATCACGGGAGCCGGTCGCTACGTCCGTAACGATGTGATCGCGCGTGACTTACGGATAGAGTCGCTGGATGGGTTTGTGGTTCGATTGTCGAGCGCTATGTTCAATAGGGCAGACAATGGACCGCATGCTCATCTACGCGACCTGGCCCTGCTGCACGCGCGACCACCTGACAGGAAACCGTATCCACGTTAACTCTTGCGAATCGAAATCGAAAAGACTACTTCACAAACAGATCCCAACCGCAGAAATCGTAGTTCTTGGCGATTTCAACGCCCATCATGCTGAATAACTACTTGGTATCTGTCGATGCTCCACTGGGCTCGTCAGACCACTGTGTTATCCGCAGTTCGGTGCCATGAAAACCCAGATCGCTGCCACGTTTCCTTAGCTTACCACCTTGTCTGGCACTAAAGGTCAGCAGATTGGCATGGAATGCGCCTCTTCTTTGCATCTTCCCCATGGGGACGGATTTGCTTCTAGCGGAATGATCCCAACGCTGTTGCTGATGTGGTGCAGCAAGGAATGGAGCTTTTCATTCCGCACTCATCGGTACTTATTGCTGGTAAATCACAGTCGTGGTTCAATCGCTCCTGTAGACTGGCGCTACGCCGTACGCAAGAGTGCTACCGGTCCTGGGCTTTTGCGACAGCGTACCGGGATGAAAAAACGAGCTCATTCAAAAAGGAGTATAATCACGCTTCCAGGTCCTACAAATAAATTATTGCTGGGGCAAAGTCCGATTATATCGGTAGAATTGGCGGGAGGTTAGTTCGTCCTCCTTTCTTCGCTGTTTCTTCTGCACATCAATGATATGTGACAAGCCAGCGGCATTCATTGTTATTCGGATGTCACTACTGGTGACGCACTATACACTATACACTGGCCACACCAATAATTCCCGGGAAAACGTCACCATATATCGGAACCAAATCGCGTCTGCAGTCGAGCCTTTATTTACGGACGTCTCGGAATAGGGCCGACAAGATTTAGTCCAATTTAACCCCAAAAAGACCGCTAAAAAGACCCCTTCTCCGTATCTCTTCGCTTCGAAAATACCCCCGTAATGGCCTCAGCTAGAATCGGGATTCTTGGAGTCGACATATCTAAAAACGTTCAAGTCCGCGGTCATTTGGAGGCGAAGGCTAAATTAGCCTCCAAGAAGCTGGGTGTGCTCAATAGGGTGAAGCAGTATTTCACGCCACATCATTAGCTGGAATTATATAAGACGCAGGTCCGACCGTATATGGAGTATTGCTCTCTCCTTTGGGCTGGTGCCCCCAACTATCAATTCGCCCCATTTGATCGTATTCAACGTATAGCGACTCAAAACTTTAACGACACACAACACAGGTTTAACACAGGTTTTTTCCGTGCAGCTTGATCCTTTGGCACTACGAAGAGATGTTGGCTCGCTCTGCATCTTCTACTGCATTTATAACGGGGATTGTTCTCAGGAATTTTTCGGATTAATACCGGCAACGGTATTCTACTCTTGGACATCACACGGTAGAACTCTAAGTTTCACCGTCACCACCTTGACGTCTCAAAGTCTACAACTGTGCGTTTTAAGCGCAATTTCCTACCGCGCACAACTTCGATGTGGAAGCACCTGCCACCGTCGGTATTTCCGAAGCAACACGATATGGGGTTCTTTAAGAAAAGAGCTTACTCCCATCTTAAAGGACGGCAACGCGCCTGCATAATTTTGGGTCACGCGGATGTTACCTACCACCTGCTCGTTTGCCCCTTCTCCCATAAACAAAATTATGGTTGAGAAACCATTGCAGTCAGTGTGCATGTCGTAGTTGTATTGTATGAACAACTTTATTACATTACGGCTAGCCATTTTCAAAAACAGGATCTTTTTGTTTTGTGGTGAGAAAACGATTAGCAAACGGTCTTCAATATAGCGGCTGACGTTTGGCCTCATTGAATATATTTATTTTAGGATAGTATATACAAGTATGAAATTATGCTATTTTAATGCAAATAAAAAAAAATTACCTGACCTCATTGGTTTAGAAATAAAGAAAAGGTTTAGGAGAACTAAAGACGTATACTTTATAAAAGAACTAAAGAGAAATAAACTACTAAGGCCGAGGCGGTATGGTCATATGACTTTAGCCTGTCCGTAAGGACGAATCTAGCAACAAACAACATCTGTCCTCGCGTCATAGTAAAGTGTCGAGTGTCGAGTGGGGCCTGCCAACTGCCGACTGTCAGATATCAACACAAGAAATATTTTTGTTTTCAATGTTTACATTCTAATTTCCTGCCAGTAGTTTTGTATTACTTAAGTGTTAAGAGGTTGTGCTGTGCAGCCAGGGGCCTACATTACTGTACTTCATAGTAAGAAGAATTACAAACAGTATATTAATTAATTCAATTTAAAAACATTACCAATTAACTATAAGGAATTTAGGACTATAAGACGACACCACTCCTCACAATTAAAAAAATAATAATTGTATAGATTATTTTGTTTATAGAAATATGATTATTGTGTCATATAATAATACATTTGTTCATTTTTATAAATTGCTATAAAAATAAACAAATAAATGTCTATCATCATCAGCCCATGCACATCCACTGCCACTGTTGCAAATCCATCATCCATTCACATACGCAAAGGTACATGATACATTTCACATTACTATTGAATGTACACTAATATAAGATTTTTTTGTATAAAATACTCAAGCCATGTCAATTTAAATATTTTAGCTACCATATTTAAATTCGTGTTGTGTGTGGTTATGCATAACAATGAAGTACTACCCATATATGGCGATGTTGAAAATGTTATGTGGTGATACTAAAAAAAATAATAACCTATTTATTCATCAAGTCTTATGATTATGTTAGGATTATATTTATCATTATATAAGTTGCTGCTGGCTTATATTGCCCTTATATGTCAATGAAAATTTGTGCAAAACTGAATATTAAATTAAGCGTAATAAAACTCATGTTAGATTGTTATTATATGATGTAACTGTTAGATAACAAGCAAGTCTGAAACAATACTTTTCATTCTGCACCATCATGACAGATAACAAAGAATGTAAATAATTTTAAAAAAGTCATTATGCTGAATTGAGTTATCATTGTCTTGCCTTGCCTATTTGCTACAGATAATACACCTCTATTTGAAATAATAGTGAATATAGTATTTAATGAAATTACTTATTGTTGGGTTCTAGATATTGTATTGCTAAATAAATAATTTTACATGTAGCAACAATAAGTTTAATTTATGTACATTAAAAATTGGATGGTCAAGAAACAAAAGAAAAAAGAACAATTAATTAGTCAATTATTGCAATACAATTAGTGTTTTAGGTTATGGGTGATCTGTAATTAAGCACTAGAAGTCATCATTATAGACAAAGATGTGCCATTATTTATTTCAGATGGGTCCACCTAAAGGATTTGAGTTTGCCATAGATAGAGGCGGTACCTTCACAGATGTGTTTGCACGTTGTCCAGATGGGCGGGTGCGTGTTATGAAGCTACTCTCAGTAGATCCACAAAATTATGATGATGCACCCAGAGAAGCTATTAGGCGAATTTTACAAGAGGTAAAACAATTTCTTGGTCTGCTAATGCCAAATCAGTAGAATACTTCTACTGCTAGTATATTGTTTGCCCCTTTCTGATATCAGACTCGTCTGAAAGTATTGCCAGAAAAAGATTTTATGTATGAGCACTGGCTAGACATATTTTGTTCCCAATTCCCCCAAATTTTTTTAATGACCTATTTAAAATTGGTGTGTCTTACTGACTGTATTTACGTCAGGCACCCGACATTTTCGATACTTTAAAAGGAATGAAGGTCCTTCCAAGGCAACCATGTACACCCAGTCATGATTCTCTCCATGAACAATTAATTCACGTCAGCGGAAAAGCCATTTTGGCTACCGTCCACGAGCTGCCCTCGACGTCATAGTCGGGGGTTGAGGGTCCGCGCGTTTGTGGCCATGATAATAATAGTTTAAGTAGCGATTATAAAAATGTCCATATCTGGATGCATTTCTCTCATCTGCGGGAGCGGGGGGGGGGGGTCGGACCCCTTTTCGATCACAAACCTAATCTCGTCGCCCGAGGAGAACTTATAGCAAAACCGAAAAAAAACTGTATCGTTGCACGTCAGTACAAATAATTCAAAAGATGGTTTCACGCTGAGCGTGCCCGCGACACAGCTTCATCGGGAACAGAAACAGGCCTAGTGCCGTGACACGATAGACACATTTGGTGCAGTCTGGTCTTGGCGTGTTTACGACGTCATTACAGGTGATGACTCCATTTTTTGCACCATCCAATCGGGCCTGGAAGAACCGGAATGGTGTGTCAGTCTCAGCACGAAGGGCCACTACCGACTAAAAACCACTACGAAAGCATCGGCCGACGTAGTTTAGTTCCCGGGATCTATCTGCAATAGGACTGGGCCATGAGTCCTGGTTATGAATACGATCTAGAAAAGAAGCGGTTGTCGGCTTTCTGGGAGTTTCATAACGAAGCGGCGTCCACTCAAGTGAAGTGATCTAAACGCGTGGGGAAAGTTTTGATGGCTAGCGACTTCATTATGACTTTCTTTTTGGCATCAATTCATTTACAACGTACCAAAGGAGCTTTAATGCTGATTGGTAATACTACGAAATGCTGGCCAGAAGTTTTAGAATTTTCATGTTGCTTCCAACTACGATTCGCTGCTTCATCATGAGAACACTAGAACTTCACTCAGGCAAACGAGGGGCTTCGTGACTTCCATTCCCTAGTATAAGAAGTCTACTCACAAGGATACAATTTTCGTCGCCGGAAGAAGCGCTGAGAGCGTTTAAGCAGACTGTAAATGATGTGCCTGTGGCGGTATGGAAAAAAGTGTATCGAAAATTAGTCTAGAGGCATGACACCCTGTACATGTAAAAACCTACTTCGAATAGATTAAATAGAAACATGTTTTATCTATAGAATGTCTATAGAGCATTGTTTTCTATTTTCGCAAAACTTTATGAGTGAACTATATATTTGATCACAACATTATTATATAAATTAAATAATGAATGATACAGAGAATAAAGTAGAAGAAACTAAAGTGATACATATGAATGCACAGTTGGATCTCTTTTAACGTTTTCTTTTTTCGGGATATCAATGCAAATGTAGGTGTAGTGTAATTGTTACAACAGATACAAACAGTTGAGGATTGTGTACACCTGCGCTCAAGTTTTGTAGTAATTAATGTATTTTACAGGAAACTGGGAATGCACTGGACAAGAATGGTAAAGTAAACTCAACCCTTATTGAATCTATAAGAATGGGAACGACAGTGGCAACCAATGCCCTCCTAGAACGCAAGGGAGCCAAAATGGCACTCATCATTAATAAGGGCTTTAAAGATCTACTGTTCATTGGAAATCAAGCTAGACCAAATATATTTCAGTTGGTAAGTAATATGAGTGTGACTCAATTCAAATTAGGCAAGTTTGACAGTGGCCATACTGTTAAACTTGCCTAATCTTATTGTCTATCATATCAAAAAATTTAAATAGGTATTAGCGTGGCGCTTTTGTGACTACCAGCATGTCCGTAATCAGATTTTGAACAGACGTGCTGTTCTCTTTCACCTCATTCATTCTAGGAGAACATCCGAACGCAAACCGTACGAAGCGCCAAAATCATCACTTCATGTTGGTGTTATTTTAGCGAGACTGCTTAGTGGGAAGCATGTTAAACCACTGAGGTGAGGTCATTGGCTATAAACACGTGTTAGACTAAAACGTGTTATTGCGATTTTTTAATTTCTACCTCGTGTTCTTTACCACATCCGTACCTCAGTGCACCGTGCCTCGGTGAGTACGTTAAGCTGTTGGTCCAGCAGCAGATTTCTCTGGTCGTGTTGAACTGCCGTCCTATGGAACCTATTCCATTGGACGGCCTTTGTCCTAACAATGAGGAAATATAGAGTGAACTTGCGCCTGTGCACACACTATAATATGTGCTACGCAAATGGCTAGTTTCCATAGAGATGGCCGTCGTAGACGAAATTCGGCGAGGACGATATTGTTATTATTATATGAGCGCGAAGTACTTTTTGGTAATGATGCCGACCTCACTTCAGTTCTAAAAGTCAGGAATTTCCGTGCTGTACTGCAGCGAAATTGGGCTTTCACGACCGGGAGTGTACCACCCCGGTCGCTCATTTGATACCACTGTAAAATGACATCTACGGTGTCGCGTTTCGATGGGTTTGTGAGTAGCCGGTGACCCATTGGGGAGGTTGAAAGGAGGGCAACGCATCGACTGTGCTGATGTTCATTGGTGTCAGTAGTCGTATACTATAAACAAAGGGAAAAAGATCTTCCTCCATGCAATGATGTAGCAGCCATAATTCTACTCTCCTATAGGTAACACACTTTTGTAGGTACTTTGATAGTAATATCAAAATACCTACATTAATATCTAAAATAATAAAAAAATCACATCTTTTGTTCAAATAAATTATAAAATAATTCTTTGAACATCAAATCAATCAATGTACTTATCACTGGTTCTAAGTTCTAGAGTAGAAATCTCCTCACATTAAATGTTTTACATTTCTGAACCATCATTTCTTAATTCTCACAGAACATTAAGCGTCCAGGAGTTTTGTATGTAGATGTAGTGGAAGTCGACTGTAGAGTGATACCAGCATTAGAAGACCGCTGTCAGATAGACAAATCTAAGACTGATTGGAAGGAAGTATATGGTACCACGGGTCAGAAGATGCTGGTCACTAAAGAGATTGACGAGGAAGATGTAAAGAGAGACCTAACAGCTTTGAGAGAGAAGGGAATAGATAGTATAGCTGTTGTGCTCGCACACAGCTACACATATCACGAACATGAAAAACAGATAGGAAAAATAGCTGTTGAATTAGGTATACAAATTATGATTTATTAGCTTAAATTTATTTATGTAATATTTATTGCCATTATAAGTTTCAAATATTTGTAAAATGTCATGAAAAAAATAGCTGCCACTATTTAGCCTAGAATATAGTTACTAGTTATAATTATATCATATTTGCTTATGAAAAATTATTACAATTGGTTATGTTACAACCGTTGCTACTTTTAAGAATGGTGCATGCTTTCATTGGTAGCTAGATAGCGCTTTGTACTTTTACAGTTTAGTTAGAAAATAATTTGAATAAGATATTATATTGTGGTTGTAATTGAGTACATAAGACTATATAAGTGAAATTATTCAAAATATTTTTAAACGTGATTGTTGTAACTGCTACATTTTTACAAAATGTATGTAAAGATGTCTGTAAATTTGACAGGTTTCCACCAGGTGTCTCTGTCTCACTCTGTAACTTCCATGGTGCGGCTGGTCCCGCGCGGATTCACGGCGTGTGCGGACGCGTACCTCACGCCTCACATACGCGACTACGTACGCGGGTTCGCCGACGGCTTCTCAGAGGGGTTGAAAAATTCCAACGTACTATTTATGCAGTCCGATGGCGGATTGACTCCTATGAATACGTTAGTTATTTTAAAATAAGTTATAACAATACGCGAGTATACGTTATCCAAAAGGCAGGAATACCGTCGATTATAATAAACAGAAACATTAAAAATTAAGTAATATGAATAATTTTGTCAATGTGTTTTTCACTTGCAGGTTTAACGGTTCTCGCGCCATTTTGTCGGGTCCCGCAGGGGGCGTGGTCGGATTTGCGCTCACGTCGTACAAGAGGGAAACGGATTTGCCAGTTATAGGTGATTTATCTTTAATTTCTTAACGAATTTGTGTAACCATGATCATCGTCGTTTCTCTGAACTTGTGACGAAGGGGAATGCGTTTACGCATGATACCTGGGAGCCCGGGTAGACCCCCAGACCTATGTTGGACTCGGCCATTGGGTAGCAATACCAACTAAACCCCTACGGGAGCACTCAGCCGCTATAAGTGGAAAGTCCCGGATCTGCAGGCAACAGGACCCCTCCAGCGACAGGCTGGCCTCGGCGAAAAGGCCGGACTTCA
>JAFELO010000964.1:20975-35431 GCA_017140195.1 Eumaeus atala
TGTTCCGGTCAGAAAAGACAAGAACATTACGACAACAACAATAAATATAACAAAAACACCACACACAATTCCCGCAGATGTTTCACCAAATTTAAATTCGATGTAAATAAACTGCGGAAATCACAACACACACGTCCGACACAGACTCACACACTACCACACAACGCGCAACAACACCAAAACAAGAAAGATAACGAAAAAGACGCCACAAGCAAGTCGCTTATACACCCCTGCTCCGGGATCGCACGATCAGACCAGGACAAGTCTATATCGACGACTTACTGATTTAACTTGTACGAAAACCGAACAGCTAATAAAGTAGCCTAAACGGGACTTTATTAGCATTAAGCTTTAATTTTCTTATAGGCTAACCTGGACTTTAATAAGAACCCGTGAAACCTTTTTTTTGGTGACGAAGGGAAATGCATTTACTCATGAAACCTGCCCTAAGTGGTCACATAATGTTATGACACTAAACGTACATATTTGGTGTTTGTGTAGTTGTAACAAAAAGTAATTTAACCTTAAGATTCTTAGCACGTGGCTAAGTTATCGTATACAGCACCGTTAACAAACGTGTGGCAGGTTTCGACATGGGCGGCACTTCGACGGACGTGTCGCGGTACGGAGGGACGCTGGACCACGTGCACGAGGCCACCACGGCCGGGGTCACCATACAAGCGCCGCAGCTGGGTATGTCTGTTTTTATCCTATACATTATCACCTATACACTATACACCTATAATTTATCCTAAACATCACAGTATGACCCCGTAAAAAATCTCCAAATGTAGATTCGTTTAAAGTTACACAAATGTTTTTTATAAAATATTATGTGATGGAAGGCTAGTGGGCATTGCAGCTCTAAGTTTATGCACCAATGTTTGGAGAATAATCTTCTAATTACTATTTTAAAAACTGGTTGTCTATAAGTCTGTTTTCGGACGATATAAATACGTGATTACGGATCTATGAACGTATCGCTGTAGTGAGAAGACTTGTTACGCTCTCTCGCTCGCGGGCTACGCCAATAATTATTATTTACATTATATTACTCGGAACGTTACTACTACGTCAGCCGGTGGCCCTTGGAGGGAGGGAGTGAAGGAGGACCAAGCTCATGTAGTAATCATTAAATTGCTCAAGTTTCTCGTTTGTCTTTTTATGATATAAAAAATAATACTTTTCGTGCACGCAGCTAGCGTTATCGAATAACAAGACGTTATCAACGACGAAATATTGCCGACGATTTATTGGTATATCATAGCCGTTGCTTGGACATGAATATGTTACAATTACATTAGTGAAGTGAAGCAGAGTTATCCTCTTTCAGATATAAATACTGTCGCGGCCGGCGGCGGTTCGATGCTGTTCTTCCGCTCAGGCCTGTTCGTGGCAGGGCCAGAGTCCGCGGGGGCGGAGCCCGGCCCCGCCTGCTACAGGAAGGGCGGCCCCCTAACCGTCACAGATGCTAATTTGTTATTAGGTAAGTAAGTTAAATTATTATTAGTTGTTTTGTCATATGACTTAAGATTAAATATATATTTTTACGACAATTGTACAGAATAATAAATATTTATTATTGTTCTTATTGCAAATGTTCAGGTAGATCACTTGATAGCAAGTGGCGACTCATGTTTATAGTTATCTGAAGAGATAATTTACAGATATTTTTTGTCATTTCATGTGTTACATTAATTTTGTTACATAACGAACTCGCACAAATCGCAAAACATATAGCTGTGACTTCACGTCCTTGTTGAACTATATTACCTTGATCATTTAACCTTAAGCTAAACATTGTATTATGACAACAGGTCGCCTTTTGCCCGAGTATTTTCCAAAAATTTTCGGCCCCAATGAAAACGAGCCTCTGGACAAGGAAGCGACAGTGAAAGCTTTCAAGAAATTAACAGACGAAATCAACAGCTTTATAAAACAAAATGGCGGCAAAGAGGTAAACATCATTACACTACAGTCCTATTGTTGAGATAATTGATTATGACTGTGTTACCACTACGTCAACTTCTATACTTTATGACTTTGATGCTCTCTGCTGAACTCGTATTCAACAGACCCTATGCACTCCCAGACGCACCCAGCGCCAATTGCAGCGTAAAAGTGCAGTTAATTCTGTTCATCCCAAAAGCATATACCACGGAGGATATATAATACATTCATAGTTTGATAAGTGGACGTTTTGTATATTTTATTAGTTAATTGTGTTCATAGATGTCTATGGAAGAAGTTGCTATGGGCTTCTTAAACGTGGCGAACGAGGCCATGTGCAGACCAATCAGGTATGTTTTGTTATGTATCTAGATAATTTCAATATTGTTCGTTGTTTTTCATTTCACTTACTTACACTGAATCTGTCTCTGTTCGCTCGTGACGGACAGTAAGAATATCATCTAAGGAAACACGATATAACCTGTTTAAATAATTTTACACTGACGAGTAACGTGATTGATATGTACTCGTAGGGCGTTGACGACGGCGCGCGGTCACGACGCTCGAGCACACGCGCTGGCGTGCTTCGGCGGCGCGGGCGGTCAGCATGCGTGCGCTGTGGCGAAGAGGCTCGGCATCACCACCGTGGTACTCCATAAGTATGCTGGTCAGTGCTGTTTGTAACATATTTACATCTTGGTGTTGAAATAAAGCCTCGTTTTATCTTATACGCGATGCTACTCATTATATTAAAATCAACTAATGTCACCTCTATGTGTATATCTTTTTTGTTTCGTATTTTGTGTTTGTTAAGACATACACACGCTTTTTGTTATAAACATGTGTACATGTGACAAAGGTATAAACCGGTACAGGCATCTTGTCGGCGTACGGCATGGCACTAGCGGACGTGGTACAAGAAGCGCAGCAGCCGAGCGCGGCCGTGTACTGTACGCAGCACTTCGCAGCGCTAGACACGCAGCTAGACGTGCTGGCGGCCGTCTGCCGGGACAAGCTGCGTGCGCAGGTGATGTAGCATTAACCAGTCAATAATATCATCATTATCAGCCTCCTCTTATAACTACTTATAGTAAATGCGCTGAGGTAACCGGCTCGCTTCACTTAATCGCTTCGTTCTTTTAAAACTTCACTTTGTAAATGCTCAAAAATTGACAACCTGTAGTAGGTAATGTTTCAATCTTCGCTTCGTTACTTTCATCAGTAACACTGCTGATTCTTATAAGACTGATTTAGCAGCAGCGGCTTGCTTTATATGCTTCGATAACTTTTTTTGCGTTTCATCGATTTTTAATTGTAGCCTAAAGTGGTCGTACACATCAATTTGACGGAACGATAACGTCGCTTTTTGTGCCCAGATATTGACTAGAATGTTATCGTCATTCAAAAAATATTTTATCATTACCATTTAAAATAAAATCGGAAGACGAAAACTTCATTCATTTTCCTTTTAGAAACGAATAGCGGCTCGAACCGTCAACTAGGATTGTTTGTCAGTCTCTTCTAATCGGAAATAGAAAGCACCTAGTAGTGTGTCTATTGGAGCACACACGTCTGATGTTTGTGAGGGTTCAGTTTCATGTGTAATTGACAGTCGCTTTTTTTTACTAATTAGGTAAATATTACAATAATGCTATGTTGTCGTGCAGGGCTTCAGTGATAGTCAAATAGTGATGGAGCCGTACCTACACCTGCGGTACGCGGGCACCGACTGTGCTCTCATGGTCGCTCCCAAGCCTGTGGAGAGTTCCACCGCTACCAAACATGGCGACTTCTACGCGGCCTTCATCGAGCGGTAAGTTATATAAGTGGGTGCTTTTTATAGCAGGAAGACATTCATTCGTCTGGTACGCTACACCGGATCCTGACAAGGTCAGATGGAAGCTAAGAAATGTCTTTATAACGATTACATAAATGTGCGAATGCATTAACTATTACCATTAACCTAGCAAGTCCTCGCTTCACATCTGTGCATTGTGAGTGAGACGACCCCGTACGTGATGATTCATCTATGATACATCTCATTATAAGGGACTGCCTCTGTTTTAAATGATTATAATAATAACAAACAGTTACAAGAACGAATTCGGGTTCACGCTGAAGGAGCGCGACGTGCTGGTGGACGACGTGCGCGTGCGCGCCGTGGGCAAGAGTGCAGTGCCGGAGGAGCACGCGCCGCCCAGCGGCAAGGGAGTTGCGCCAACTACGGAAAAGGTCTATATCGGTTATTCATTTAAGAAAAATGATAAATGCACCTTATTCCACTGTTTCTGTTGTATCTCCACAATCTTATCAATCACTACTTTTTGTTTGCGACTTCGTACGCGGTGAGAAAAATGTATCCCGAAGGGATCTACTTACTTTTTTGGGATAAGATTTCGGATTGCGTTATTCCAAATCGTGCTGAAGAATACGTATGCATTTATATCAGCCTCTTATTACCCACCAGTAAAAATAAATTTTCTTAATCAATTAAGTACGAGTGTGAAGGCCCTAATTATCATGTTGGTGATCAGTCCTCTGGATGTTCAATGAAAGGTGATGAGCAAAATTCATTTTAGATGGTGAAAGTGTATTTCGACGGCAGTTACCACGACACGGCGATCTTCTCGCTGGACAAGCTGCGGCCGGATCAACAGATAGCTGGGCCGGCCATCATTATGGACAGCCTATCGACCATCCTCGTAGAACCAGGTTATTAGTTTTTATATGGCACCCAAGGGAAATCAGGCATGTATGAAACACGTTTTTAGTGTTTTTGGCGATATATTTGCTTTGTCTCGGAATCAGACCTGCGACTATCTATCGGTAGAAATAAAATGTCCAAGCCATACAGACAATTTGAGTTAAATGTTGCATCACACGTAGAAAACTGCATCGTCAAAGTTTAAGCAAATATTTATACGTGATTTCATCACGTGATCCCTTTTTTAGTACATTTCCAGCAATCTCCACTATTATCTATCTCCATTTTTTTAAATGTAGACGGTGTAAACTGAGTGAGAAAAGAGCAGGCAATGTGAGGAGAGTGGGAGGAGCGAAAGAGGATTACATATTCGGTTTCAACAAAACGTACACGAATGTCTAGTGTATATGTCTCAGTCGGTTTGTCTAAATCGCCGTATTTCATTACGGCTCGCCATTTTCAAAAACAGGGCCGTTTTATTATGTGGCGGGGCAACGATTAGCCACTGTTAATACGGCTGAGTGAATTGCACCCGAAAGTGTTCGGCGTTCTTCAATAAAGCAAGCCTTATTGAAATAAAGTGAATCATTACCCGCCTTTTTGACACGTTTTAGTTCCTAACTTTAACACTCGCGGCGTTGGTTGACATAAAAATATCATCGATTGTAGAATACAGATAAATAAAAAATCTATACCTAGATAGGTGCGGTTTTATTTGGACTCAAAGACTTGACCTAATTTCATACCTGCACCGATCACTGCCTAAAGTAAAACGATCTAATGAGTAATGGTCCCGTTTTAGTAAAATGGCTATCCGTAATATTATACGGCTATTTGTACAAAACGACTACAACACGTATAACAATTGATTCAATTCAATACATTCGTAAATCAATGTTGTACTCATGTCAGGCTGCAGCGCGGATATCACCAAATACGGCGACATCCGCATCACCATCGGCAGCGGCGAGGCCCAGAGAGTGAGCGCCGCGCTGGACTCCGTGCAGCTTAGCATCTTCTCGCACCGGTTCATGTCCATCGCCGAGCAGATGGGCCGGTAATGAACCGATTTAAAATAATTATACCATCGGGATGTTTCGTCGTCCATAGAGATCCATAGACACACGTACAAGTTGTCAATAGTTTCCGCATGAATCAATTCCCACAATAATAGGCTGCCGCAGCTGCTATTGAGTCTACTTAAACATACAGAAGCGCTAACGGCTAGTTACAATTAAAATATAGCATGACAATTTAGTTCTTGCGGCACTATGCGGATGCGTTGATGTCTCCCAATCTTACGTCATACTTTTAAAATTGTTTTATACGTTTCAGCTCAGTAGCAGCGATAATAGAACTTTTCGGTATTTTTTTTATACTTTGGGTTACATCATAGAATTTTTTATGCTGCGTAATGAAAATTTTTCTGAAGCGTTAGAGGTACATTTTAGAAAAGGTTTAATATCCTACATTCATTAGAGAAAGCAGTAAAATAATTTTTCTGGTAGTTTCGTAGCCTATTCAATGCAACAAACAATTAAATCTTACCTTTCTATCTCTACAATATTAGTATTATAAGCTATGTAGGCATCTTGGTTATGACATCAGCAGCAATTATAATTGAACCTACGTAAAACCAAAGGTTTAACCCATAAACTTATCTCAGGGTACTGCAGAGAACATCCATATCCGTGAACATCAAGGAGCGGCTGGACTTCTCGTGCGCGCTATTCGGGCCTGACGGCGGGCTCGTGTCCAACGCGCCGCACATCCCCGTGCACCTGGGCGCCATGCAGGAGGCTGTGCAGTACCAGGTGACGTTACACACCATACGCTCAGTCTGCGAAGTTTTTTTGCGACTTCACACAAAAAAAAAAACCTGTCAAACTCTGATTGATCATGCTATCTATTATGTAATTTTATTTTATCTATTATAGATGAAGTTACGCGGAAACACGCTCAAACCCGGAGACGTGATCTTATCCAACCACCCCAAGGCCGGAGGCTCGCACTTGCCTGACTTCACAGTCATCACGCCGGTGTTCCACGAGTAAGTTATCTGCTACACAACATGTCGGTGTTTTGTCATGCGCTACATTTTTACACAGGATAGTAGCTGGTGGTGTGTCTCCCCTCAACGGCATCTGTAAAATCGTAGAACTTTCGCAGTTTTAATGTAGGTATGCTCTTTTTCAAGAAGGATTGGGATCCAATCGAATGGGTTCAATACACACATTAATAATTTAGAGTGACGAAAATGTCCTAAATTGTATGACCGTGTGGGCAAATTTGTGTAAATAATGTTACTTGCGAACCTAAACTTTTGATGCGATAACTGATTCGATACTTCAAAACAATCAATGCAATTTCCGTAAGTCACATCGCTATATCTGTCAGTTGAGATCTGCTAAGCCTATCGTCACAAAGCGAATATAGAATAATATGTGCGCAGTAGCGGACGGCCCGTGTTCTTCGTGGCGTCGCGCGGGCACCACGCGGACATCGGCGGGCTGACGCCGGGCTCCATGCCGCCGCACTCGACCTCCCTCGCGCAGGAGGGCGCCGCCTTCCGCTCCTTCCTCCTCGTGAAAGAAGGTCTCTTCAACGAGGAGGAGCTCGTGCGAGGTATGGAGTACCCCTTATGCTGCATTGGCCCGGCCACTCTCCAGGCTTTCGCTAACATAATAGAAGAGGAAATTCATTGCTTTTACATTCTCTTTCGTACAGGCAGAGAAATAGATTCCATAACAACTGGATTTGTTTCGATATATCGAAATACTCCCACTACTCGAAAAAAGAAATTAAATACATACAATGTTGTGTGGACGTGGAGCCTTTTCTTTTATATGCTAATTTTTTTTTCTACTATGAATAAAATAATTAACTACTGCGCTACTCATAGCGGGTTGGCTATTTAAAATTAACGTGCTGATTTTTATGTCAGAACTAATGAAGCCTGGCGAAGTCCCCGGATGCTCCGGTACCAGGAACTTGGCGGACAACTTGTCGGATCTGAAAGCTCAGGTGGCGGCCAATCAGAGGGTATGTTTGTTTACAATTAAAGAATAACAGTAACAGAGAATTCCGTCTTAACTTGCAAGGTTACTAAATTAATATTATACCCGAAATGTACACGTTTCAGCCACTAGTACACAGGTACTTATTTAATTAGGCACAGACCTAAAATCAATACAGACCGGTTTCTTGAAGAAATATGTGGATACTTAATCGTAATGATTATAGACATGATTACAATTTACGTTATTGAGGAATCCTTATTCTATTATTTGTTAAACTATTGACGTTATTATTTTATCTTGCTGGTACATACTTGCATACTTGGGAATACAAACTGTACTTTGCTGTGCTCAGGGCATCCAGCTGGTGGGCGAGCTGATCTCTCAGTACGGACTGGCAGTGGTGCAGGCGTACATGGCGCACATACAGAGCAACGCCGAGCACGCCGTCCGTGACATGCTCAAGGTATCGTTACCCTACTAATACTCTCGCTACCCTACCCGCTTTACCACTCGATAGCTTTACCTCGCGAGTGGACTATCAATCAATTAAATTAATCGGTAACGCTAGCGTGGCGCTGGAATTCAATCTAAGATTGTCACGATCTTCTACATTAAACGTTGCGCAGTTGAGACGTGGACATAACAAAAACGGCTATCGCATGCGGGCCCTGTGGCATACCCGAGCTTGACTATCCCGCATCCTGAATGCCGTCTCTAACGAAAAATACACTTTAAAGTTGTGTTTTGTTAAGTAAACTGTTAACAGCCAGTGTACATTTTAGGATATAGCGAGAAACGCCATCGCTAAGACTGGCTCGGCCGAGCTGCGAGCTACCGACTACATGGACAACGGCACGCCCATCAGCCTCACTGTCACACTGGACAAGGACGAGGGCAGCGCCATCTGTGATTTTACGTAAGTTTTTTTTACCATCATGATGCCATCGATGTTAAAAATGAAAAAGAGCATTGAATCATGTAAGATGTATTTGAAACATAAAGAGTAAAAACGATATGATTTATATGTAGGCATATAAATGATGCGGAAATCTTGGGAGGGTAAGCGCAACTGTACTACATAAGCTCTTGCCAATAATATCGTAACAAAGAAAAAATATATTTGCAAATAACATTTATTACTTTTATAGTGTGTTCCATAATAAACAAATATAAAACAATTTAAAGTATGAAAAGCTTATTCGAAGTAGTCTATTGGCTGCAATACAGCCCTTTAAACATTGAGGCCAGTTATTAATAGAAGCACGCACTCTTTCCATGGGGAAATTCTACCAATCATATGGATTGTTTCACTCCAAATTATCATTGCGTTTAGAGCAAACTGTACTCTCTAAAACTGACCATAAATCATAAGCGGATTAACGGAGCACTTGATGAAAAGAGACGTTCAGCTCTGATCCAGGTCGGGACGTTCGTTTTAACCAAAATTGGATGTATCGAGCTTTATTATCTGGTCCCGAGTCTTGCTGGAAGGACCATACTTGGTTACTGAACACGGTGTTATTAAGGACCTAACTAACTCAAGAATGGTATCTTGGTACACTTGTGCGGATTGTTTTGATACATTTTTTTTTTAACAAAAATATGTCTCAGTCACTCCTTCATAAGCAATACCCAACCAAACCATCAATGAAGTCGGATAATGCCCACGTTGCACTTTGATACGGTCAATTTGTTTGTTTAAAATGTTGCTCACTTATTATTATAAACTGGAGAGTTTTAAAAATTGTATTTAGCACCTACTTTGTGTTAAAGTGATAAAACACAATAGACACTCGTATAAAAATGACAGATTACAAATTCAAATGTATAATGTTTTAAATTGTAACAGTGTGTATGACCAGACTAAGTATATGTAGCTATCGCACAACACACGCGAGCCTTGTGTGAGTAAATGTGTGTCTACACAACCATCGATAATACACCACGACTGTCTGAGCCATTATTATAAAGGCGTTTTACTACTTCACAGATGCCAATCCCTTTGCTTTTTTTACAAAACTCGTGTAACGCATCATATGTGGATTGGGGTATTAAACGTAGTCCACTCGTTAAATCGTGACTTGCTTGGACAGATTCGCTCTGTGCTGGCACATCGTGATTTCGTCGATTATTTTTTGTTCTGCCCTGTAGGTTTAATTTGTTAATAAATGACTTATAGTGGTACGGGTGTGGAGGTGTGGGGCAACCTGAACGCGCCGCGCGCCATCACGCTGTCCGCCATCATCTATTGCCTGCGCTGCATGGTGGGACACGACGTGCCGCTCAACCAGGTGACACGTGTTCATCACTCTGGCACGATAATAGAATACGGACGTAGCACGCAAATGTCGATGGCACGCTTAACTCCTTTTTGACTTGTAATGTCTTGTAAATAGATAACGCTAGCTGCATGAACGTAAAACGTCTGACGTGATAGTCAAAGTAATGCTCCGAATAGGCAAAGCCTGCGAGCGTGAGTTTCTTTTACCAATAATTTGATAAGATCAATTAGAGAAAAGTCTGCGCGAAAAATTATATTATCCGCAAATCGAGTCTAAATGTTATAGTTTTAGGTTTCTTCTAATACGAATAGATAGATACTACTTTAACCCTATATGACTATAATAACAATACCTTTTAATAGGGAACACTTGTAGGTGCTGCTATATGGACGTTTAGAAACATAAAATTATCTTAATAGTTTCAAGTATTAAATAACTTGAAAGTTATAAACCATATCTTCCCCAGGGCTGCCTCAACTCTATCACAGTGGTGATACCGGCGGGCTCCATACTGGACCCGTCGGACGACGCGGCCGTGGTGGGCGGGAACGTGCTCACGTCGCAGCGCATCGTCGACGTCGTGCTCAAAGCGTTCCAGGTACCAGCGTGTCTTAATTGCTGCTAATATTTTATTATATTATTATGAATGTGTGACAATATTCTTATTATTGTCATTGATGAATTTATTATTTTATTTTGACAAAATACCTAAATGTAATGTACATTTAACATTTGTTCTGTTTAGGTTTGTGCCGCATCACAGGGCTGCATGAACAATTTGACTCTGGGCGAGGCCAGCTGGGGGTACTACGAGACGGTGGCGGGAGGTAGCGGCGCGGTGAGTATCTATTCACGCTGACTTCTGGGAACAAAGAGGAAGTCTGAGCCTTTTGATGATACCTCTCATTCATTCAGTTCTTTTAGTTCTAAGAGCAATTGCGTTAATTCTAACTTAATTAAAATATTTTCATCAAAAGTCGAGGATGAGGTCGAGGCTCTGTAGTGTAGACAATAGCCTATAGAGCCTAGGTTTACGTCTCGACTACTTCTGAAGAGATGAGGGATGCTAACTGGGGCCCATTCAGTTAGCATATGAAATTATATGGAATAAAATAAAACGCAATCAAAATGTCTTTATTCAATGTGGAACTATAAAAGTGAATTTTATTCGTCAACAATAAATTCTCTATAGAGCTAAGGGTTGATATTATTATAATCAGATAACTGTGTGACTGATGACATTCCAGGGCCCGGGCTGGGCGGGCGTGGGCGGCGTGCACACGCACATGACCAACACGCGTATCACTGACCCCGAGATCGTAGAGACGCGCTACCCCATCCTCGTCTCGCGGTTCTCGCTGCGACCTAACTCCGGCGGACGCGGTAAGCGAGTATATTACAGTGATGTGGAGTTCATTATAATGTATGTACTTACGGGACTACACAGAAAGAGGCCGCACGGCACGTGTGCTGTCTTCTTCGACGTAGCAAAGGCGTTCGATAAGGTCTGGCACCAGGGCCTCATCTACAAGCTGTACCAACTGGAACTGCCTGATAGACTGGTACTGATCATAAACAGCTACCTAGAGAACAGGCGGTTCAGATTCAGAGTGGAGGGCACAATGTCCTCCCCCCGCACAGTCAGAGCCGGGGTCCCGCAAGGCTCTGTACTATCCCCGACCCTCTACAACTTGTACACCAGCGACCTACCGCGACACCCCAGCGTACAGCTGGCGATGTTCGCGGATGACACCGCACTGTACATAAGGAACGTTCCCAGAGAGGGAGCCAGATTACTCCAAAGGGCCGTCACCGAACTTAGTGAATGGTTCCTTAAATGGAGGATAGAGGTGAACGCGGAAAAGAGTAAGTCGATACTCTTCACCCGAACCAGATCACGCGCGACAGGAGAGCGCGGAAAGAAAAAGAATAAGATGGCCCCTATCCCGCTCTACGGGAACGAAATTCCTAGAGCGGAGACGGTCAAATATCTCGGCGTCACGTTAAATAGATCGATGGACTTCCGGAACCACATCGATAGAGTTATAAAAAAGGCGCAATACGTCCTATTCAAACTCTATCCGTTGATAAACAAAAGGAGCAAAATGGCTAATAGACATAAGCTCACTTTGTATGTCACATGCATTCGACCGATCTTGGCGTACTGCAGTGCCGCATTCGCGCACATATCTCCTCAGCAGATACATCGGTTGCAGAAACTGCAAAACAGGTTCCTGCGTACGGCCACTGGTTGCCCCTGGTACGTACGCAATATCGATCTACATTGCGACTTTAAATTGACCTCGATTAAGGGCCACTTCAAAGAACTCTCTCAAAAGTTCTTCGATAGGGCCCTGAATCACCCGAACAGTCTCATAAGAAAGACGTCGGTGTACGATCCAACGCTAATAACCGACTCCCGATATCGTCGGCCGAAGCACGTATTGCACGACGCCGACGACGCGATAGCCGTAGCAGTTGCTAAGTCCACCCTTGCACGCAAGCAAAAACACACCCAGACACGCATCCGCAGTAAAATGCCACTAGGGCAAACCCACGGATAGCAGGTTTTAGTCGGTAGTAGGTAGTAGTTATAGCCACATGACCTGACCCGACAAACTCTTCAGGCCCCCTTGGGTCGGTTGGACAGTGCATAAATGCATTCCCCTCCTGCTAGAACCAATACGATATACACCGCTCGTACCGGTCGAGCGTTGAACCTTACATATAGTTACACAGCTATAAGACATATGACTGACAGAATGACAAACTCACACACCGCTTACGGAAACGAGCCCGGGTTCGAATCCGTGAGACGTGAGATTAGATGAATGCAGAAATAAAATAACGCGATTTTAGAGAGCTCTAATAATAAAAACAAAATATGATCACGGCTTCCAGCCGATTTGAAGCGCAAATCGACGGGTGGGGGAGGAGGCCGGCCTCCTCTGACAAGCCAAACCGAAAGACGAGCTCAACTCTCCTTATATACGTCCCGTAAAATTAAACGGCACCGTGCGCGCGCCGTCCCACTAGCGTGGGGAGAGGGACCGTTTCCCCCTTTTCGGTCCCAAAAATAAATAACGATAGGGTAATGCCCACAAAAATTCCGGTATGCTTCTTCCCATCTGCGGGAAAAGAGGGGGGTCTGTCCCCCTTTCGTCTACCTAAAACCTGAAGACAAAAAGTCTTCCGTAGATCCGACGAACTGTAGGGGCGAGGGCAACAGCTCCGCCAACAGTAATAGGTCCCTCGGAAAAAAAAAATGATTATAATGGAGAGGCCATTACACTGAAGAAGAAGGATAATAGATTAATTTTAAAGTCGATGGGAATTTACGAATTTAAGCAGAATATAGCATCATACCGATTTTTTTATGAAGAGATTAATGAATGTGATACAGGCAAGGAAGGTATTTTAAGATGATTACATATGGCGCTCCGTTCTCTGCTTACTTCATTAGGGAGCAGGCGCGAAGATGACAAGAACACTCTTGTTGTTTTGTTGTATCATACCGATATTGTTAGGTGGGCACTTCACGATTAATTACATTGAACAATATATTAAACTGCACTAACAAAACTGAAAGATACTTAAAACACAAACGACTAAGAATAATGCACAAACAAATGCACAACAATACGAACTGTCCATGTGAAAGTGGGAAAATATTTTTTATCAGTACAGTAGTCTACACGAACCAATAAAAAAATGACGGAGCAATATAAATTAAATTTTTGTTCAATCATTGCGCAATCTACAATATTAGTAATGTTATATAATTGACAATATATCTCAATAAAATTGATCGCTAGGGGCCGCTTATAGTATAGAAAAAATCATCACAGCAAATATTATAATAGTAGCTAAGTCTTTTAGAAAAAACATTATTTTTATGTTTCGTACATATCTAGACAAAAAAGTATCTCATCAAGGACAATATACGTCAAAACCCTTCATGCAGAATGTACAATCACTAGATTTTTCCCATTAAATACACGTCACAAATACATAAGCACAGCTGAGACGAACGATGTTAATGTATATCGGCTAGACGAATGTAGTGTGACAAGCCATATACCGCGACGGTGAAACAGGTGCATATTTATGGTGCAGGTCAGTGGCGGGGCGGCGACGGAGTGACCCGCGAGCTGGTGTTCCGCCGCAGCGTGCAGCTGTCGGTGCTCACCGAGCGCAGGGCCTTCCAGCCGTATGGCATGAACGGTGGGTAGCGGGAAACAGAGAGTTATGAAATACGACATATTACATATAGCGGCTACATAGGCTTTCCTATAAGAGATGGATAGTGTAGCTCTGTACCATACCTGCTAAGCTGTTTACGGAGTCTGCCCTGTGATGACAGCTGTGACACCAAATGCCATGAGATAAGGACGCCTTGGGTGTGTACCTCTGTTCTGTATCATACACGTAATGCTCCTCACCTATGGTCCATCACTTAGGATGGTCACACAGCAAACCATTTGTCGTCCTGACGTAACG
>JAFELO010000964.1:35572-67236 GCA_017140195.1 Eumaeus atala
GGGAAGTCCTCTGTTGAGGCGTACCCGGGGGTAAATATATCCTACTAATATTATAAATGCGAATTTGTATTTATGTTTGTAATTAGCTCGCACAGAAACGTAATTGAATAAATTTTATTCTGAAAAAATGTAGTTCCCTCGGGACAGATTTGAGGCCCAACATGTATATACCCTTGGGATAGAAACCACAGGGCAGGGCTAGTCTGCAAATAGAAATATCAAGATATTGGTTATATTTACTTCTCTCTCTTATAATTGCGGGTAATCTAAGGACGTATAAATCCACTACATAGGCCCAGTGCGAATGGGGGATCTTACAATGTTTCACGGCCTATGTCACTAATTTTGCTTAGATTTTTATGATTGGCAAACGGTTGCCAAGTAAGTAAACAATTGAAAATTTGGCAATTGTTGTAATCTTTGATATGACATTAAATGACAAAACTGTATTGCCAGCGGTGACTTCAAGCTGGTTATTAAACTGATTACTATTCGATAGGATAAATACATAATGAACTCCCCTGGCGGAGGAGGCTACGGGAGACCAGACGCAGGCGAAGACAAAAGTTCAGGCACAAACACGCAGTACAGCGAGTTCCTGGAGAGAGGCAGCGTGTTTGAGTACAGAAGCGCACAGGAGGGTGTATAATGTTTAAACTTTATTCTTTCTGAACACGTTTAAGACAAGAAACAATAATATGCTATATTTACACTGACTACATAACACAGTACGCGACGTACCTCAGCCGTGTGAGTTCATTCGTTTGACGTGGACGTATTCGCTACACACGGATATTCGTGTGGGCAGTTTAGAAAACAATTCCATAAATGTCATTAAAATGCGAAGCTTGACCACGAGAGCGTTGTACCGACGCACGTCGCTGTGGGTTTTGTCTTTATTTTCATATCATGGGTTTGTACCTGTGCGAGAGTAACTTGAACTATATGGCGTTGTAATAAGTTGTTCTTCTACTCATTATTTTTGAGGATGTAAAAAGTTTGCCACGGTCTATTGTCTATGGGTACAGAGTGTTCGTACGTCGTGTAGAGTTATGTTTGTTCAAATAACACATTCGAATTTCGTACCAGAATTTGTTCGTTTCGATACAATAGAAAATAGTGTATAATGAATAAATGCCTTGATACATACTTGCAATTTATAACCTGTCTATACGCGTGTTTAAAGCAACCGAAATATTTGCATTAAATTAAACAGATAACAACAATATAACAAATAATTGCACAAAATAAGGATAAGCCGGAATTAGACAATGTCAACTTGTGATAATACAGTGCCATTAGTAATAAAACAGGAATTAGCGAGTAGACAAATGCGCACAAAGTGTTCACAATGGGTTAGTTTATTTTTTAAATTTCTACTTAGTTATTGTTTAAACTTTAGAGCAGTGGCTCTTAACTGGTGGGTCGCGGACCACTACTTGTCCCCGGAAAGAATAAGAGTATTTCGCGAGCCACGCTAATGAATAAGTAACAAAGTCATTAGTCCACAGACACTTTAATTCATCTAAGTCAATAAACCAATTTGGCGGTCCATAGGCGGAATAGAAAGTACATGTAATGATCCCCGGGGACTGATAAAAATTAAGCCCGACTGCTTTCGAGCATAGTAAAATAGGTGCTGGTTATTGTTAGCTTTAAGGACAATGCATTTTGTTAGCGTATGAAATTTTATAATTGTTTATATACGTAATTCCTATAGCAATCACTATGCATTTTATATTTTATTTTTATTCTATATGAATTTATTAAGATCAAGATTGTTTTATTATTACTGGATGTGTTACCAATTTGTTTATTGTTGAAATAAAATATAGCAATTTTTTTCATGTTTACTTTCTCTCCTATTTTTTTTTTATAAGCTAGGGTGCAAACGAGCACGTAGGTTGTGACTACCGCCGCCCATAGATATCTGTAAGACGAGGCGCCTTACAGACGCGTTACTGGCCCTTACGGAATATGTATGCTCCTTTCTTGAAGACCTCTAAGTCGTATTGGATCGGAACTACCGAGGGAGACTGCTGGTTCCACAGTACAGTTGTGCGCGATAAGAGGTGGCGTTTAAACTGCACTTGTGGATTTACGGACATAAAGATGATGGGCACTGAACTTTAGAGTTCTGTCTCGATATCCGAAGATGGAATACTGCTGCTAGTATTAAGCCGAATGATTCCTTGGAACTCCTCATAAAAATACGATAAAAAACGCACAGCGAACCAACATCTCTTCGTAGGACCAAACAATCAAGTATTTGTTGTGTGTATGTCATAATTTTATTCTTGTTAAAATATACTTAATTTATTTTCATGCAATATAAATATACATTTTTATTTGCTCTGTTCCCGAAGCGTTAGATAATTCACAACCTCAATACTCACAATAAGTTCAATATATATCAAACTTAACAATAAGTTCACGTACACTTATTATCAGTCACTATACTTTATTCGCTTTTATTATTGTTCATTTATACCCTTTTCCTGACCCGTCGCGCGAGAATTTATGTTCTTTTTACAGTGCATAATTTTATATTGTGCACACCTTTTAAAATACGGTCGGTTCGAGACACTTGAGTATTTTTGTAAATCAATGATTCTAGTACACAATTGTTTTTAGTAACAATTTGATATAATTAACTGGAAATAGTTTTCAGATGAATCAGTCTCTGTCAACAGACGAGTAAGGCCTGTCACCCACATCAACTTACTACAGTACATCAACTTATACAGTAAAATATGAATTTCCGTTAAATACGGTACGGCACGTGAAAAGTCTATAAAAATATATTTAACGTTTGAAATATTGTTCACGTAGGCCTCGGAATTCAAACATAAGGTGTTACGTTACAGTGGGCATACTGGCTGTACCACTGTAATGGGCTGTGCCAATACTGTGAAGCGGTAAAATAAACAAGGAATATTTATATAATTATTTATTTAAAACATAGAATTTTTTTAATAAAAAAAAATTGTATTCTATTACGATATTCAATGTTTACACTCAAATATTTTGTTAAATTAATTTACATTCATATAAACGTACAAATCAAACATCTTTTTTATATAAATAACGCAAGTGGAATGTCGTTTTATACATAAAATGTTGAATACAATTGAAAAAAAAAAATGGAAGTTAATTTACATTTAGGGAGACGTCATTTGAATGGTCCCTACTCTATTCGAAACTGTTTTCTACAAAGCTTAAGCTTAAGATATGATGAGATCAACGACACTAGCCTCATCATAACGTTCACGCGAAATCGCTTACGGATTTATCTAGCCTACTGCCCGTGAATTACATAACCATCATATTATGTCGTCTTAGCCGAATTTCGGCTACAGCATCCATCTCTAGTTAGAAGAGCTGTCTGTGCGGGACACATTATAGTTCACAAGTGTTTGCGCAGACACAAGTGCACTCTCTATTCCCTCATTCACTACTTTTAATCAGTCCACAGACATCTGCAAAAGCAGCGATCACGCAGGTGCGTTGATTTTTAACTCGCAGTGCTATTATTATAGCGGCACTACTAGTTTTTCGCCGTGTGAAACGTCCGTGTCACGATGCGTCTGGAAACTTCCGTGCACGCGGTCAGGGCCCATGGTCACCGGCCGCGGCGAGCGCCTCCCTGTTCTCGTAGGCCCAGAAGCCCTGCACCTCCAGCAGTATGGACACGGCGGTGTGGCCGTGGCCCGAGCGCACCAGGTCGGCCAGGGTGATGCGCGCCGGGTGCTCCGGTCGGATCATGTCGAAGATCTCGTCTTTTACGTCATCGAAGTTCACTGGTTCCGCGCCGTGCGCTACCATTTGTTCTTGAATGGCCTGGAACCGCTTCTTATCATAATTAATAGCACAGGAGCGAAAAGGCGAAGCGTTAATCTTCTAATAGTAATTAACATAAAGTTATTTAAACTTAATTATTAAAGTAGGATCATTGAAAATTTAGGTTCGTCTGGCTCTGGCAGTGAAGACCAGCAACAGAACAAGCAAACAACAAGCACAAGTCTTTATTTACTCGGTCTCATAGTATTAGCTCGGATCCAGAGGGATTAACTGGGAATGAATTATCTTGTGTACCTTAAAGAAATAGTTGAGCGTGAACGCGTCGAGGTAGCCCTGCGAGTTGATGTCGAGCACCCGGAACAGGTAGGCGAGCGCGGCGGGCTGGCGGCGGTTCTCCAGCGCCAGCACCAGGTCCAGGTACGTCTTGTAGTCCATCTCGCCGTCGTACGTGAGGCACTGCTGGAACACGCGCTGCAGGAACGCGTGCGTCAGCGTGCCAGACCCGTAACTGGGAATGCAGGAGGTAACAGATGCGTCAGTTTGTCGTATACCGCTGGCACATTGTTACGTCGCAAAATAGTGCACTCACGTAAGGTCGACTTGTAGTTAATAGCTGTGCAGTGTGTGACATTGGAGGGAGGGAGGGGGTATAGTATGGGATTTCGTTACGTATAACCATAAAGCAGTGTGATATAGACCATACGACCCAAGTAGCTTAATACTAACTTAAGAATCAAGAAAATTTGTACCCTCTCAACTTTCGTTGTCCTTGTTTACGTAACGCTCACGTCAACCACCCTACTCCCCAATCTGATATACCAATATAATTTGGGTCACCTTTAGGTGCTTTTATCTCATACTTTACTTTACGTCCTACAACCGTTCTATTTTGTATATATAATATTCCCCTGTAGTTACATACAGCCGTACCAACTCTTCCCAAACACTGCCGCACACATTTTCCTTCTCTCTTCCTCTCACCGCCAATGCACGAAGTAGAGTTAAGTTAGTATTACGATTTACTTTATGGTATGTACACATAATTGCAATAATATTTGATAAGTTGATACGAAGGCTTGTATGTATGTTTATTATAACGTTATTCTTTCACACAAGAACTACAGAATGATGGAAGAAATTTGGCACAACATAGATTACAATCTGAACTGAAAACTTAACTTAAAAATTACTGTCGCCAAAATGAATGGCTTCTTTATGGATGGCTTATAAATGATTCTCACCCCTCCAGTTCATTTATACTGAGCATTCCATTGTGATCTTTGTCTAAGTTGAGATATTGTCCGTAAACCCTCAAAGCTGATGCCGCACTAAACCAATTCTGCTCTTGTAACTCCATCGGCAAATCTTCTTCGCGTAACTAAAAATAAATACATATACATTACAGGCAGAGAAGAAAATAGTATTGTGTGACTGGCGTAAAATAATAATCTTCTTACCTCAAGCAAATCATCTAAAAAAGAGCAAGACAAAACATCCCTTATTCTCACTCTGCCTACACGTAGTGGATCCAAAAAGAACAAAAATTTCCTTGCTGCTGTGCACACATAGAAAGAAGTGAATGATGAATCTAAGCCATCTAATGCTGCTAGCGATGGCACCAACTCCGCTATGTAACTCTCCAAATCCTAAAAATATTTTTAACAGGATAAGAGACCAAAACAAATTTGGTAATTTGGAAAACAAAACATACACAAGTAATTACTATATATGGAAGAAGCACAGGAAAATCAGTCAAATTTAAGATCTACTTAAGAAATTTTAGTGAGAGGTGGGAGGTAACTCTTGCTTACATGACACGGTCATAAAGTGACAAGTTATACTGTGGTGTTTCTTGCCCTTTGTGATTAGCTGGTGACACATTGGAGTGGAGGAAGAAAGGAGGGTAACACATCTGTATGACAAAAATAATGCCATTGTCAAAAGGCTCTTGTTGCTTGTTACAAGGGAATTCCAAAATACTACAGTACTATCAAGTTATACTCTAAACTAACTGTACATGTAAGCATACAGCTTTTTAGCATGAAGATATTTCTTTTATTTCTACTTTAAAACCACTTATAGATAAACCTTATGTTGCATTGGAATGTTAAAACTTACATGTTCAGTAAGATAGCCCTGTCCATTTACATCATAAAGTGAAAGACCAATCCTAGTCTGCTGCAGCCACACTCGCTTCATTACATAGTTAAATAAAGAGCCACCCCTTACTCTTCCTATACCACCTTCTGCGGCCTGTAAACGCCCAAACACTTCTGCAGTGAAATATGGCCTATAATAATAAATTTACAACATTTATAACTGACACAAAATATTGTACCGATAGTTTATATAAGCATTGTTAATTCACAACAATATCTGTAGAACCAGAGGAGATATAAACAGCATGTAGCAGTACCATTCTTAAGTTCCTTTCTTAAACTCCTTTGGCTCTACTGGCTGCTGGGAAGCAGCAATGGCATTACCTCATAAGTTATTATATATTGTAGGTCAATTTATATTTTTTTCTCTTTACCTATATTTAGGGCCAGCATCATCTCTAATTTTCCTGAATTGTATATAATCAATAGTTAGTTCATCGCTATTGGCCATACTGAAACTGCCATTTGACTTCTTAAGCAGACTCCATAAGTGTTTCAGTTCACTGTTATCTAGCAACTCTTTGCTTTTTTTCTGTAAGAACTGAGCCCTTGTCTCCTCCCTCAGCTTTTGTGCTAGGGTATCATCATGTCGTGGAAGTTTAAAATAAAATTTTGGTATTTTCTTATAAGATTCTGGATCGCCTTCAAGTTTTGGTTTGTAAAGTTGTTTGAATGTCTCTTCCTCAATTTTATCACTTTCTTCTTTTGTTGTAGTAGAGTTAGTTTCTGTATAAAAAATATTGGACTACAATAAAATAAAAAAGAAAGCAGTGTTGTTTGAACATTGAAGGTAGAATCTAGAAAGAAGACACCTATCCATTGCTAGTGATAAACTTCTGTCAAGAAAGTAATTAAGAGTAGACCATTGTCAAGATTAATTACTGTATAGTATGACATAAAAATTATATGTATCATAACAGAAATATTTATTACCATCTAACTTCTGAATGTATCTTCGGAGACGATTTTTCAATGTTTCATTAACTTTTTTGTCATGTTCATTTAATTCAGAATTATGATTATAATTTGTTCCAATAGTTTCTACACTTTTGTTTTCTTTGCACAAGTTAGCCATAGTGTCTAAATCAACAAACTAAGCAGGTTTAAAAAAAAGTGAAGCTCTAAAATTGTGCTTTAGGTATAAAGTGAAACGCGGGGCCTTATTGGGCCTTAATATGAGATAATATTAATTAATATTTATTGGAATATTTTTATTCGTGAATGCCACTTGTTTCCTGTCACCTGTTTTTGTTACTTTTCATAGTAGTTTGGTATTGAAGTCAATTCAAGGAATATGTTTGTAAATAGAAAGGCAACTTGTGGTAAATGGTGTTATATTTAAGTCAAATCTAATTGTAACTTGCATTCAATTTTTTCTTTACTGTACGGTACTGTATTAATTTACTGTATTTTACTAAATACAAAACGCTTGTTGTTTTTGGTTGTTTCTCGATTGTTTTGTAATTATTGTTGTACTTTTAAATGTCAAACGTGAACAGCCAAATGTCAATACGTCACCTTTTTTTATGAGTTATATTTAAAAGTCGTAAGTTTTGCCTATGAAAATTTATTTAAACTATTTAATATTATATTATGTATCTTTATATCTTTTCATTTTGAGGAAATCTTTCAAAGTTCTATTGACCTGAGAACTACTTGAGACTGGAAGCCTGCAGCAAGCTCTGCTGCAGATTGAGTTGGTTCCGCTTCCATTTGCCTTGTCGCCTGTTGTTTGATATCAACCGAACGCGTGGTTCTTGAACTCAACATTTTCGGATGAAAAATAAACACGCCATTAACTAATGGGCGTTATGCAAATAGTGTGGATGGATATGCAGGAGCTTACAAATCGTTAATGTTGAATGTTACTTTTGCGGCTCATATTATCATTTTCGAAAATTGGTCGTGTGTTCATGAATCATGGCGTCAAGAACCAACAAAATTTCACGGTAACAAAAAATATCTAAAAACAAATGACCGATATTAGTGTCGCGTTTTGTTCAGTTTGTGAGTAGCCGGTGGCCCATTTTAATGCCTCGGCATAGTATTTATGTGGATGTTCATGGGCGTCGATGGTCGTAGAGTGGCTCAAATTGCTCCGATTGATTGTATTTAGTGTATTCCTGAGATAAACATTATTTAAATTAAAAAGAAGAAAATGTGTCTGTTAGAATAGTCTAAAAGTAATAGTACTTTGATGGATATTTTGATTGCTCCTGCTTACGTCATAAGTTACCCTCGATGAAGCTGTTAGCATATTAGCCAATTTTTTATATATTGCTTTTCTAGTTGGGATTGTTGTTTCTTTTGAGCAATTTTCACGTAAGAACTAAATAAGTACATTTCTCCCTAGCCACAGTGGGACACTAAATGTGATTTCTATGAGAGTAGAATCGGATGGGTTTTACTCGTAAATTTACCTGTGCCCAAATTGATTGATGTGAAAAAAAAAACAACTAAATGCTATGCGAAAAACTATGCGAAAAAGCAGTAATACTCATGTTTGTCAAATGCTATAATTATTTAACAAAAACTGGCCAACTGACAAGTGCGAGTCAGACACACGCATCAAGGGCTCCGTACTAAGAAAGGTGCGGGCATGACCACATGTGTTCCATCGTTAGGTGACCGACCGCAAAAGAATATACGTACAACTTAGACCACTTATTTTTATCTGACCGCGGCAGAAGACGGGCAATGCGTTCGAGAGTTTGTATGTATTTATGTCTGTTGTGTGTTGTGCTTGAATGTAGATTTCTGTGACCCCTTCTACAGTCTAAATAGCTCGACTGGTTTTCATATATGAGGGATCGCTAGATTCATCTTCATAACGCGAGAGACAAGAGGCAACTTAAAAAATAACAAAGTTCAATAATACTTTGTGAGTTAAATTTACTTTTACTTACCTAACACCAATTATTTATTACTTATAATATTATTTTTATGATGGCCGAAGAATATAATACGCAAAATATAATAAAATGTGGGTAATGTGTATATTCTTATATATTTCGGGCGGTCAATTCTCAGTGAAACACATTGTTTCAGTTAACAAACTTTTTTATGTGTGGAACCCACCTGGGGTACCATCTCTTTAGGTCTATCACAGAGATGGTTATGTGGGACTTGAACCGACTAAAATCACACGGTGCTCCGTGTAGATCTGCCCTGTAATCCCTACAGAAGGGTGCTTACTTTTGAACCTAAAAAAAAATTAGGTCATCCACTTATAGCCATGTGTACACACATAATATTGAGTATCCTTTTTATTTTAATAATTACATCACACTACATTGAATTTTACAATCTTCAATAATTAAGCATTGAATCATTCATAGTAGGTACTTACAAATATGGGTAGGTAAAAAATTCCCACAGATAGGCGTATGTCGCTGCTTCACAAATCTTGATGTCCGCTCACTTTACAGGTGTTTTGAAATTTTAATTCTTACTAAAAGTGTCATTTGATAAGTTCAGAAGGTTTTACTTTAAAATAATTCAACTCTTTATCTTTTAAAATAAAAATGTATTTTTTATTAACTGTTTTGACTTTATACACTCTTTTGGTAAATATTTGTATATTGTATAGTCTTTCAGAACGGCATGTTACAGTATTAAAGGTATATAATCACTACGTACAAATGTTGTGCTTGTTACTAAAGTGTGAAATACGTGGATCTCTAGTGAAGGAAAAATGTTCCTTATTTAAAAATTGTATAATTTCCGTTCCAAATATAGGAAAATAAAAATAGGAGAAGAATGCAAAATTACGCAGATTCAAAACTGAACAGTAGTTCCTCCGGTAGACATTTGTAAGTGTGCCTTTTGATACTCTCTACGACAAAGTGCAAATGATACTGCGAATCTCTGTTTATTTAGCTGGATTTCACAAATTTTTCGATATTGTATAGGTACTTTTTTGAGAAGCGGTGGTGTGGATTTCCACAGTACTTATGTCACCAGATAGGTTGATATTCCGGTAAGCATTTACAAATAAAGGTAACGGACTCATAAAGATTTATTATTAACAGTAGTCAAACAGACAAAGTTAGACCTCTATCTAGAAGTTTGTATAAACGTCTAAATAGAGGTCTTAACTTTGTCTGTTACTTAGAATAGTAACTAATATTATAAATGCGATAGTTTCTATGCACGCTAAGTCGTTATTCTTTCACGCAAAATGTACTCAACAGGTTGAACCTGATTGATATGGAATATAATCTGAAATAACATGGGCTCGTTTTTTACGCAAGTAAAATCTTGTGATAGGGTATTAAAAACCTAACGTCGTTTTGTACAAATCGACATCGATATAACATTACGACTAGCCATTTTCGAAATTAGGGCCGTTTTGTTTTGTGGCGGGCTAACGACTAGATGGATTGTCATTGCGAGACGTCCTTCAGTATGGCGGCTGACGTTTAACTCTTAAAATCTCTTGATTTTAGGCAGTGATCGATACAAGTATGAAATTAGGCCAAGTGCTTTGAATGCAAATGAAAAAAATAACCTAACCAGAAAGGCTCAGCCGGGAGCTACGCTCCCGTCTATATCTTCGCACCTATCTGGGCATAGTTTTTTTATTTCTATGTATATTACAATCGACGCCATTGTTGATATCATGTCAAGCAACGCCGCGAGGGCCAAAATTTAAAACTAAAACGTATCAAAAAGGCGGATATTGGTATTTTACACTTTATTTTAATAGGGCTAGCTTTTTTGAATATCGTATAACGCCTAACACTTTATAGCGGAATTTGATTCAGCCATATTCAATCCGGCTACTTGTTGGCCCGCCACAAAGTAAAACGACCTGTTTTTGAAAATGGCAAGCCGTAATGAACTACGGCAATTTAGACAGTCCGACTGCGACACATGTAACACGTTTAAGCTCTCCTCTAAGGAAGTCCACAACATTTTTTATTTTAATTGTATTTGCATACAATGTATTCTACTGGACAATCTCCACAGTTTATAGGCATGCTTATTATCAATCATCGTTGGTAATTAACCGTATTTATGTACCGACTGACATTTGTTGTCGAATGTGTGCCAGCGTATTTAACACAACGTCGAGTGAAAGGTGTCAGATGGAATCTTATCAGCATTTTATTAGACTTAGACCTAACTGGGCAAAAGGATATCGCTTAGTCTAGGTCTGAGCTTAGGAATACGAACAATTACAGGAATTAATTTTGCTTAGTTTATCTAGATTCTATGATATAGCTACCAATTTATTATTAATATCAAATTTATAATTTTTACATTCTATGATAAATTGTATACTACAGTTATCCCAATTTTATCATTTGCAATGGTTACATAAGATGTAAAATCCCTTTCTGTCTGTGAATATAAAATGTTATCTAATTATAAATTTCTCAATAAACATAATGGGCCTTGAAAACGCAATAAACGTATGCACCAGATGTAAAGCAAGTGTCAACAAACTCTACACTCCGTAAATTCTTTATGTAATTTATGTAAATAGCAGCCAAGGTGATCATCAAAATATAACTGCATTAAACCAATGATTCATTATCTTAAATTGCTTTTACGATGTTGTAAATAATTTGGTCGAAAAACCGAATAGATGATTAAGTAAAGCAAGTTAGGTACTTAAGTTAAATAGACGCCTCGTTTCGAAAGTTCATTCGTTTTTTAAATTAAAATTCAAAGTGTTGGCATTTTTTTTTAACTTTAAAAAGCTATGCTTACCTACACACCTGCGTATACTGATCAAAATCCTGGTCATGATCCATGAGACTAACTTTCACCAAGCGCGAGCTCCCCGGACGACAAATTCGGAGGAAGTTCTCTCTGTCCAGGCGAGAAGGCTATGACAATAAAAATTTCCTATTACAGACACTTTCCTATTATACTTATGCATCTCTCCACAGAATAAAGAAAACATCTCCTATCTGTGGGGGAGAGGGGGGATCGGTCGCCCTTTCACCCCAAAACTAGTCTCATTGCCCGACGACCACCCACAGTAATATTGGGCTTCTTTAAGCCTCCATAGCATAAGTTTAGGTACTCGAATAAAGATCAAACTATATAATCACTAGCAGTCCGTCCCGGTTTCTCACGGATAATTCACAAAAGAAAATTATTGATTTACAAGAATACAAAAATTATAAATATTAATTTTGGTCTCGTAATTACTACACAAATAATTCAATTTATAACAGAACAACGTCTGTCGCGACAGCTGGTTGTCAATGATTTCTGCAGCTGTATTACTTTCATATTTTTTCATGCTTTTGTTTACATTATAGAAGTGTTTATAATGATGTACACTTAATGTTTCAAAAATTGTTATATAGCCTACACTCATCTGTGATAATGAAGGATTCTAATGGTACAATAATTTCTCAAATCCATCAAGTTTCGGAGTCTATTTGGTACAGTACAAACCAACAAACAAGCATATAATTTTCCTTTTTATGTGCTATAGAATTATACCAAACATAGGTACTGTCTTACTTAAATAAATTTGTGAAAAGGTGCCTATTTGTCAGTCTAGATATTTGTCAGTCTAGATATTATTACTTATTCCCTTCTTTTATACCCAGGTGCAACCCGCAAAGTGGAAACAGTCATACCTACTGAGGACGTCCATTGACATTCGCACGCTTACAACTTTTACGGGATGTGTGACCTTCACTGAGAGTGCTACCTTCACTAATAATCTCGGCTTCTCACAAGTACTTTTTACATATCCATCTTCACACCATGACATGCCTGTTATTATCTACGAAAAATAACAATGATCAAAGTAAAAGTCAAATTTTAAAGTCATTTTCACTTAAATCATAGGCTCTCAAAGAAAGTGATGAAAACCACAAACAGATAAACAGTATGTTTAGCAAACGTTTTCACTTCATGCGGTAGTCGTGATAGTATCAAAGTAACTTATTTGTATTAGCAAATAAATTTTAGAAGAAATATCTAAATGGTTTCCTTAATCATTCAAATTTTATAATTTTAACTACGACATTTTTAAAATCTAAGATCAAGTAAATATGTAGATGAAGGTCTTTGAATCGAACAAAGAAATATTCCTCCAATCGCTCCAACTACCTGTCATATTATTACATCATTATAGATTTTTTAAAGTGAGGAAAGCATTTACACCGGATGAGCATACCCTGGGTGGGTTGCCGACCAATGTGGGGATTCTGACCTCCTTTGCAGGAGAACCCTACGTACTAAAACCTCACGAAATCCCTCAGCAGCTTTAGGTGAGTGAATTGAAACCGGATCTGTTTGCAACAGGATCACCTCGGCGAATCAATATTCAGTGGGCCTATTCATGCCGAAAGTGCTCATTTTATCTTGGAGATTGAAGCTGATTTTAAAATAATTATTATTTACTATTACAACGCATCAATAACAATTAGGATATCACATTGTAATTTAAGTAAATACTGTTACAAATAGCCTCTATAATTTCTATGCGGCCACACCGTATAGAAATTATAGTTCGGCGTCGATGCCCGATAGAATGATTGCGATGCGATATTGTTTTCGAACATTGTTCGTGAACAAGTTACTCATCCTTATCATCGCTGACTCTGAGATGCAGAGATTACTTACAATGTAACGTTCATTATTGTCAACGCCTGTTTGGTAAAAACAAGTCATGGTTATTGCTAGTTTTTCTAAAGACTAAGATTAACTATTTGTCGGCTATCAGAAACTGTCATCATAACGGTAGCGCAGACACCGACGGTAATAATTACACTAACCTAAAGGCTAGTTTCCACTTCATAGAGCTTCGTCTTGAATTCTCTGTAACAAGCAGCACTAACAGGTATTTATATGTTACGAGCTGTTACAACAATATAGGAACCAGAAATAATTCTTTAGCTCTATAGATTTACAAAAAGACAAGATATAAGACTTCATATTCAACTGTCATTGTAAAGCATCCGTGATTGTCATAAACGTTTTATGCAATGCCAACCTAACATATATGATTTTAAGTCGTTTTTCAACGCAGATTCCATTTAAATGTTGTACAAATTTTTTCCTGCAAATGCATAATTTGACAGTTGTACATTTTTTATATGGACGGTTATGGGACGCTCACTTGGTATTTTTCTAAATCTGTGCTTAGCTCGTAAAATTCTTTGTAATTTTCTTACGTAATATTTTTTTGTAATTTGACATGCATGCGATTTAGTGTGTTTGATTTATTATGTTATGTAAGAACGATATCGTGTTATGGGCTAATATAAACTCGAGGAGGCTAATTAAGCCCATTACCGTTAAGCTAAGTCGGTTTGAGTTACCGTCGCATAATTTATATTCATGGAAGTGTGGTGTGACCGGAGAGAAGTGCTCGAACAACTTGGGCAGGATTACTACACAAGTAAGCAATTATATACAAAAATCTGCCTCGTGGTCTAGTGGTAAACATTCAACCACAGATATGAGGCCCTGGGTTCGATTCCCGGGTCGGACCAAGGTGTTATTCGGAATTTTCGATTTCTAATAACAGTCCGAATCGAATAGTATCCGACTGGGGAGGTACCTCTTGCTCATATAATACCGCCGTAAATTGATATCTTCAGTGTCGCGTTTCGTGTGGTTTGTGAGTAGCCGGTGTTCCATGGGAGGGGGGGGGGACAAGGAGGGCAACCCATCGGCATAGTAATTATGTGGATGTTCATGGGCGTCGGTAGTCGTTAAAAGGCTCTGATTGCTCGTTTGCCTATTCTATAAAAAAAAAAACAATTACAGAGTAATCAAAGTATGTAGTTTAAACAACAAATAAATAAGAGGCTCACTGAGATCATTAAAAAAATATTTTAGAAGCAAAGCAATTAGATGACAGTAATTAGATGACAGTAATTAGATGACAGTAATTCTACTTACATAAAGTAAATAGTAAGTCCACAAATTATAATAATTATAAATTAAATGCTTTAGGCTTAATTACTTTGTAATTTAGAATCAGTAATTTCTCGGCTACACCTATGCATAGCACCTGCTAGCAGCGTATTAACTGTCTATTGACGTTTTAAAAATACTGTTTTAATTTGGCCATTTGGGTGCGACGCACTCTCTTCCTATTTCTCACTTTCAAAAATTCTGCGGATGTGCCGGCCAATGGGCGTCGGATCGGAGTCGTTTGTATTTCTTTCTACAAAAAAGGTAACCCAATCGAAGCACTACATTTTTATGCAAAAATGTGTATTGGTGAGTCATTATGCGTGGTATATTGCAGATTGTGCATAGATACTCAAGTAGGTGAGTGTATTATGGAGTAGTTTATAATTAACTGATAGCATTTCCTTACTGTCGGCACGCACGGATCACGCATATAGCAACATTCCGAACTAATTTCCTATATTTAACACTTTTTCCTTCTTTACGTCATGCGCATAGTTTTACGCAACACATAATCATGTTACAGTAAGCACGAGTATGCATGCGCTTGTACTCCTTAGTAGGGGTCCAAAAACATCCGCTAACGGGGTGTACAAATAGTTTTGGGGAGGGGGAAGGGGGATGGGACCGAAAAAAATAATAAACAAATAAAGGCTAAAGCAGACACTAAAAGTATTGGGTGGATCTGAATTTTGTGAAGACTTCTTCACATTCATCAGCAAACGTATACCTAACGTAATTGATACCTCTAATAAATAGGAGATACGTCCTTCTGTACTTGAGGCCTCCCGATAGTTTACCATCACGACAGCCATGCAACACATAATTATTAATCAAACATTAAAAATATTAATAAGTAGATATCTAATATCTATCTCCAGCAGTGGACCGATAAGGGCAATAGACGATGAAATAGAGAATACAAGCATACGTACAAAAAGGCCAATTATACGAAATTAAATTATGTATCTGTTACAATACCAGCAGACCTCGGTGACATCAAGTCTACGCAGTACTTTACTTATTTTCTCTCTGCTATTAATCGTAAACCTCACTATAAGCTTCTCTTTCTGACAATTGACGATAGTCAGTAATTAAAGTTAAGTAACGGAAACAAATATCGAATGTAACTTATTAATTTTCATAAGTTTTGGTAAACAAATAGGGGCAGATAAATTCGTATTTCAAATAATTGAAACGAGTGTAACTGATGACGATATAATTAGTAACAAACTATTAAAATAAGTAAAGTCAGCCAACCCAAAAGCAAACAAAGGAAATCCATTACGACAAATCATGATTGAACTGACCGGAAATCTTTAGCCAGTTGCTCGACTTTAACAACCAACCATCGGCTAACAGTAATAATTTTCGTAACTTTTATTAATATTCCATTAGAGATTAACGATCTCGAGCCGCCAGGATCTCGCGGAGGCTCGTTGTCGTAAAATTTTCCACTTCTAAAGAGGTGTGTAATATTTTACATTACGACGCGACATAAAAACAACATCACTGCGTTCTCGTTACTAGCGTGATTTATATGGAATCTCGGCGAGAACTTCCTCCCGTAGATTATACTAATTTAACTTTTTACTTTATTCATATTACTGATATGCGGTTAAATATATAAACCCGATGCGCGCAGGTGTAGACTGGCCCTAAGTAATGATTGTGTATTTTGTTTTTATCATACAAAAAAAAATGGTATATAACACATATACCATTTTTTTTAGTTATGCGCACTCGTCGGTGTGTATTGGGGACAATTTGCAGACGTTTCGTTCGAATCACAATCGAATGATATATTAAAAATAGAATTCGTAAATAAACAGTCAGTCATATATATCACACGGCGTCAGTGGACAGATGCTATTATGATTCATATTGCTAATTAAGTAGCCAAAAAACAATGCAAAAAGAATTAAGCAGTAAATTATTAGTACAAATATACCTACTGTTATGTAAATGAAAATACACACAACTGATTACGAATAGTGCTGTTTATTTTTTGTCTTCTACAGTCATTCATATTAGGACTACTCGTAATATAAATGCCACGAATTTTCGGCCATTACTCGGTATTCCGAATAATACAAAAGGGAAAATAAAAACCACATATTATTGGAAAATGTAATATTTTAATAATGAATGTGTAACAATGTTGACACTTAAAACTATCTGGATAAAATCACTTTTAACAACATTCATTGAAAGTAAACGATTGCGCCTTATTTCATAAATAATACACACTTCTGAAAAAATCTTTCGACGTAGACACTGTTGCTAGGAGACGATAATTAAATCCGCCGCCGAATCTTCAGCCATTTAGCCGTGGTAGGGAAAGCCAAAGGTTCTTTATTGGGCTGTTCGGCCACGTCATTAGTCGTGGCAACTCTAGTATTATTCATATATAATTAATATAAATAAATCCTCCTCGCTTGAATAAACAACTGTAATAATAAACTTTAACATTGAAAACAAACATTGTACCAACTCTCTGATAGTGGGATATTCAAGCGAGGAGATTTCTACTTAAATCTCTCTTGAATATCCCACTACAATAATACACTATCAAATTCTGTAGCTGTCCCGCATTACTCCTTCGTAACATTCAACGTCAAGATATCAACAGAAACAGATATGGGTATGTGAAGTTGCGTTACACCAATATTTTACTACATTATGGTGCATATAAATTATATCCAACCTTGTACAGTTTGTGGTTCCTTTGCTGCAAATTCACTATCAATTTGAAATAAACAGACTTAAGTTCAGATGTAGTCGAATAGATCATGATATTTAGAGGTAAATAGAGGTGGCTCGACCTTGCGAATCGGATAAGTAGAAGGAAGTTATTACAGATCATAATCATCATTAATGTAATCCATAAAAAATGTAACAGTAACTAAATTGACGGAGAGGGGCAATGACCCTCATAAATATTTAATATAGTGAATGAAGATATAAGCTTTTAACAAACTCCAGTTATCATTTGTATTTCTTGGTCTTGTGCGCTTTTGTGACCACTATCACTCTGGTTAATGCCATTTACACTATGGCTTAGAATTTAGATTCCAAAATATATGGAATAATAATAAGAATTACACGTAATCTGCAATTATATGTAGTAAATTTAATAATGTATAAAAAATTAAAACGAAATATATTTTTAAATATCTCAATATCAAGTATTAATATTTTAAGTCGGTACGAAATAAACGTACGGACTCCACATAATTCATTTGATGACTGGCTTGCTTAACTTCAACTCAATAAAAATCAAATCAAATATTTGGATTCATTATTATATATTTTTGCAACCCACTAAAATTAAGACCGTTTTAAATTTTACCGATCAATTTAAAACAGAGCCAACGGTATTGGATTCTGCAAAGTTTTATCACTCATTTGTAAAGTAGGTTATGAATTGGACAACAACCGTTTAACATCTATATGTACCTATTAATGATTTCTTAACATTTACGCGGATGCTACGCATTATAATACTCCTACTTTTAAAGATTTTATCCCGGTTTATTTAAGTATTTTACAATCGGGATATTATCTTATATATAATATTCTCGTGTCACAATGTTCATTACCTTATGCCTCCGAAACGGCTTTACCAATTTTTACCACATTTTATATGCATATTCCGTAAGGTTTGAGAGTCGATTACTATTTATTTTCCATACCCATTAGGTAAGGGTTGTTCACTCTTAACATTTTTTTTAAAGTTTACACGTTAGAATGGCAACAAATACAATTTACGACAGAAAAACGTCTGTCGGAACAGCTAGTATTATATATAATGTTTGCGATTAATAATTGCTATTGCGAACTGCTATTGTTTACACCCGTACTCTATAGTCACCTCTCTACAAAGGTCACTTTTTATTGCGCATTCTCTATGATATTTACGTAATCAATATGTTTTCGTTCTGCTTCCGTCAAGATTATTGACTGAAAATATCGTGTAAATTTTTGGAAGTTATTTGAAAGGGATCCACGTCAGTGTTACACTCGCTCTATCGCTTTTGCTACGCACAACACAGTTTTAGTGTATTCATATAGTTTTATCAATGTAATGATAGTCAGTACCACATATTAAGTCTTCGCATATCCTTATTTCAAATCAAGATTCAATATTTCGAATCAAGATTCTGAGTATAATTTCATATTTCTAAGTACATATTTTTTTACTGTGCAGGTATTTTTACTTTTGTATGCAAAGTCCTTTGAAAATAATTTGAGGAAAAACATTTGGAGTAATGACAATACGTATGTAATAACAATAGGTTTCGAAGATGAGTGGTTTACAGTGTATATTTAAAAAGAAAATAAAAATCAGAGAAGTTCAGTTATTCTTTCAATACGCCTCTGGTTCAATTTTAAAATTTTAGTCAGCACTGGCTGCACTCTAAATTTGCATTAGTTACACTCTCCTTATAGACACATAAATAACTAATATTTTTTCTAAGTTCTAACAGAGGTACTCTATATTTTATAAAACTTTTGCCTTTAAAGGAAGTATGACATACACGGATATTATATTTTGAATAAAATTTGGTAATACTCCGAAGCGTATTTACATTTATAAAGCCCTTTAGTGTATAAAATACATTTTTGTAAGGTACGTATTTATTCGTATGACAAAAGGTGAAGTCGAAACAAGCGTAAACCGGACCATCCGTTGGGTGCGCGAGCGCAGACCGACCGGGCGAGTTTCCGTTGACTATCAGACCTCAGGGCTCAGTTATGCGTTAGCCGTCGTGGGGTGTGGACGTCGCGTCCTATCATTTATTGACACCAAATTAACACGGAATCGATGTATTAAAATTGTGCTCAAACACTATTGGCGTGGTAAAATTGTTTTATAAGAAACTCAGTGTGACAATGAACGGATAGATACATGCTATCACAATTCCTGTTGGTAAGTGACTTACGCAGCTATGTCGAGAAGGGTTCTGTTTCTATATTATAACGTTTTACTGGTTGACTTCTTTCAGAAAGGTTTAGCTATGTCAATTTTGCAAGGCGATCCGCATTCTATATCCGAAGGCAGCGTATTCAACAACAATTGATTTTGGAATTTAAGTTTTCTCTTTACATAGTTTGTATTAGTAATTGTAAGCTACCAGTTTTAATTAGACGAAACGAATATCTTTGGCCTTGTAAGCTTTTAAAGGAATGCAAGGTATTTGAAGAAAATGTGAATGTCCAATAGCTAGGTTGATAAATTTATAACCAGATCCGGTACTATGTACTATTTGTGCTACTGGTTCATGGATTTGTATAACTTTGTAAACCAGACTAAAGTATTTAATGCCGCCGAGTAAATGTAATTGTGTTCATAAAATTTTTAATGTTTATTCTTTTTTGATACTTTGGTAGCTCTACATAAGTCTTCTACTGTGTAACGCTACTACTGGCCCGCTAATGAGTAGATCCAATTAAAAACTAACATTATTAGTTCATTCGTAATGTTGATTACCACGAGCTATTTAAGATCTCTGAGTACGACAGACAGTTAAATGGTAAACCTTATACGTTGCTCTTATCTAACCCAATTAATGAATAATTAATTAATTATTAAACAGCGGTAAAAAAATAATTTAATCGTGACTTAAGTTTGTACTGAAAACGGGTTTCAACACTTAGATAAGCGCACGATACAAAATTCCCGACCGAAATAAAAGGTTTATAAGCATATCCAGGTAACATAATGACCTTAACCTGTTGCTGCAGCGATTGGATAAAAGTCATTGGACGCCGAATCTCGGGCTGGGAAGTGGGCTACATCGAATAATTAACCTCTTATGTCATCGTTTCACACGCCTTAGTTTTTTCTCTTGCGTTTGACAGACTAATAAGCGATTTTGCAAGTGACGGTATCTTTTTATTGAAATTTAACTTGGAATTGGAGATTGATGAGATTTCGTAAAATTATTACAAAAGTATTTTGTTGGAAAGTTATGTAGGAGTCTATCGTCTTAATGTTCTGTGCATTTATGTAAGAGGAGTAGAGTTATCGCGTTTGTTGATCCCCGTCGTGAAGTTACCATTTGTTATTCTCATACATATCTTGCACCAGTTGGGAATTTGCTATTTATTGATAAATTATATGGACAAGCATGCTTTACATTCAATTTAATTAATCAGCCGGCAACCTCCATCTCTTGAGCATATGAGTGAGGGGGCACTCAGCCGCGCCAGCTCTGATCAAATAGAATCAAAACTTTATCTTCGATGATATGCATGCACGTATGCATGCCCGCAAGAAGTAAGTAGTCTACGCATTCATTACAACAATCATCAGCATCATTGTCATTGATATGGGGTAATTTTAGCAGATATGTCTGTTATAGTCTCCAAAACTGCTACGATTGAAAAGTTATGTTAGTTAGGCACATCAGCATTCAACAAGAGGAGCATAATTCTACACCTGGTTGAAACACAATCAAATAAGTGCAATACATAGTATTTTACATTAAATGTTGTTATATAACTTATATTGCTATTAAATTTGCATACTAGTATCTTGTTATACTAATTAATACAATCATTGTAACCTTAACACATACCAATAAGTATGAACAGTCGGCAGCCACCAGATAATCTTAATTATGCGCCTTGCACACAAGCTTCGCCTCCCATTACTTCTTCCGTCCCCTCTCCTTATAAGAGATATATACAAAGAGCAGCCCCCTCCTCGGTTCAATTGGCTTCGCCCGAGGTGTCTCGATTCACCCCAGGCCCCACCGCCGCGACAAGGCTTGAACCATGGTGGGGTTATAGTAGCAACCTAGCGTAGTACCTTTATCTATAAGAAAATCTTTTAAAATCTTATGTGCTGGCATCTGCTAATCTAAAGGATTTACGTACAATTATAGGTAATATAATAAACTCTGAATTTACAGAATTCCGCGACTAAGGTAAGATAGTATTTGCTTTCCGTTCTTATACGAAACCACACCATCTACCCTGAAGTGAATATTCCAAAAAATATGAAGCATCCTCTTTAGATACTTATTGATTTTAAAACTTGTCATTGGAATACTAAATAGACTAAGTTAATTTTATAGATAGAGCTGGATTAAAATAATCTCTAGCTTTTAGGCTGATGGAAAGATACAGAATGTTTACGGGAATTGATTATCGGACTAGTTAACTGAATAATTAATCCTTTAACCATATAAGAAGGTCTACTACATTTTGCGACGTCGTAAAGTTGACTACATTTTGTCAAACAATATACATAACGGGTAACATGATGTGTACAGTTATTCGATTTCATAACCTAATTATTCAATTTATTCAAGTATTATGTTTGGAACGCAAGTAACTGGTTCTGGTGGTGGCAACGATTTTGACTAGATTCGCCAGGTGTTGCGTGTTCACTGGTCACCAAATGGATTTCATTGCGTAGACTCGATCTTATTGTTCAATTTTTGTTGAAACAATTGCAAGTTCGCAGTCAAAATTGCACAGTGTTAGTTAGTCGGTGTAGGCAAAATTAGAAATCGGATCAGTTCAGTATGGTTCATCGGCTACTGATATGTACCTCAGCAATATATAGAGTAGAGGATGCAGATGTAAACTTCTAGGCCAAGTCCTGACTAGATTGGTTCCAATCACCTCCCCGCTCATATGAATATGATTTAATTGAGCCTTATTATATATATACCATTAGTTAAGATCTTTGATTTCGTTGTGTTCATTGTGAGACCAAATAAAAGGTGGAGCGGCATCTTTAATCAGAGATGTGGCCCCCTTTGGATGCGAAAAGCACGGAAACGAAGTAAATGGAAAAGTTTAGGAGAGGACTACGCCAAAGAGGCGTCTACCAACCGACAATAATAATAATAATCAATAAAACAAAATTTTAGTTGTAATAGTAGTAGAAATAAAGTATATTTTTATTTGTTGTTTATTTATTTTAATTTTATTTATTTGATACTACTCAAGCTTGCGAAAAACTACGAGACTCCTCCACAGCAGGGTTGCCACGCACTAAAGCACAACCCCTCCAATTTTGGAACAGTGCAATGGGGCGAGGTTCCTATCCTCGGCCTTTGCACTGTGCGCGAAAGCGCCTCCTACTGTTGCTCTTTTGTACCCTCATCCTATAAGACGGTACAATGAGCGTCTCCTCATCTTGTTCTTTAGCCTCCTCTTCATATAAGAGTGGTGCAAATAGTGCCAGGCTAGACAGTGGGAAAAAACGAATCCTATGCAGATTGACGTAAGTATATAATTTGAGACCCGTGGCATAATCGTCTCAGGTGGGTTTCCCAATATAGCTAACCTATGAAAGTTATATTGAACCTGTGCTCTAAACGAGGGCCTTCGAAGGAGACTGATGCCTTTGCCGACTTGATACCCTATTGCTACGCCACAACAATGAAAACCTTTTCAATGAAAACCTTTTCACGGGCCAGATGTTGGCGCCTGCCCGCACTAGCCTGCAGTGGGCAGTCCAATGTCTTAGGGTTTATGAGATGATGGTTCCGTGGTACTTGTGAGTAGTCGCCGCTGTGTGCCTACAATATTTATTCCAGCTGCTAATCCAAATCCTTCTACCTTCATCGATAACTTGTCCCGGGAGTATCGGAAGTGCTAACGAACATTCGCCTTTATACTTGGTTGATTATCACTAAGAACTTCTCATTAATTAGTTACTCTTGCATAAATTATTCTCGTATTTGTAAAAAAGAAGAATCTCGAGTTGAAATGAAACTATATGAGAGTGTCGCGGTTTTTTTATAGCATAAGGCGGCCAACGACAAGTCGGAATCTTTTGATGACTACCGACGCCCATGGACTTTCACATGATTGTTATGCAGATGCGTTGCCCTCCTAATATCACCCCCCCAATGGGCCACCGGCTTCTCACAAACCACACGAAATGCGAAAGTCACTTTAGGCCGGTACCAAGGGAGCTAGAGGTTGCATAGGAGAACATAGTGTCATGCACCATGCACGGCACTATGTCCTCCTATGCCGCATGACACTACATCTTCCTAAACTCACGAAATATCAAGTAACAGGTGTAAATAAAAAATGCGATGCATTCTTTTTGTTTCCAGGACGTTCGGAGCTTGTCTGTAGAATATAGTATATAATATGTAACAGTTATTTTGGTTGGTATAAAAATAAGACTAACATTACAAAACGTCTCTGTAGATAACGCAATACGGCTCGCGTGCTCGAAGGACGCACTGCAGGTAGCTGCCTTACAATTGATTAGTTGATAGCTAGGGATTGGCTTACAAATTACATGTCGGTGTTTTATCGATACTCGGTTACATGGTACATTTATTAGAGACAATATTACGACATTTATTGTTGCCATCTTTGTTACTATTATTTTATGTTACAATAATGTGTCAATTATCGGTTTTTATTTATATAAGATTATATTTATGAACAAATCATAGTACACAGACAAAATAAGACCATATTACGTGACACCCAACCTTTGTATACTGCAGTACATTATAGGTTGTAGTGTATTTGATGTTATAAACTAATAAATTAGTGAAAAAATGACGTCAATAGTGTTTTAATCACCGTCCGTGACAAGTTATATTTTCTGGTGTAATGGGTGGGATTAAAATAATATATTCCCCGCATTACGTACTAATATAATATTTTACAATAGACAATAATTTTTTTTGTGGCCGGTAATATGTGAGGAACCTACAGTAGTGCGGATCCGTTTCAACTGCAATGACCGATGATACTAATTATTTTGTACTAAACTTACAATACAGCAACATGCTTATATTTATAGAATTATGTAAAAATATTGAGCGCAAAAACAAAATTTTATCGATATCAACTTCTAAAAGTAAAAAAATAACTCATCACTATTTATGGTTGTAAGTACAATGTGAGCCTGCGGCTGTGTATAGCTCTGTGTAAATATTATTCAATTATTTGTTACTTGTTTTTCTTAAACGCTCTCGGAACGTATAGAGCCATCGATCTGTATTTTTATATTTGTAGTAGATGTAGACAGGGTAGCTTAATAACAAAACTACAAATTCAAGGATACCACATTTTTATTCATTTTTTGATTGTGTGAATAAAGTGATAAATTTTTACAAAAAAGTTTAATCGACAACAACGAACATAAAACATAACGTCGAGAGCGCATCTTTGCAACTTACGGTGTTGCGGATGTCAGTAGGCGCTGGTTACCTGATGATTATTGCTCGTTCGCACCCAGTACAAGAAAAATCATGAAATTGCGCAAGTAAGCATCACTTTATACTAAAGTATTAGCAGGTAGTCAAATACAAAAGGAAACATAACATGCATACATTGGATACATTTTTCCTGCTAGAATATCTTTCTTATCTTGACGGCGAGTGGTAACAGATGGTGTCGTCGACCTAACATGAGATGAAATCAATGCGCTCCCATTATATTCTTTATGATACAATCGAACAGCAAAAAACTGGCAACGCCGCCTCGTGCCTGAAACCAACCGCTTCATTACAGAGACCCTCATGAATTATGGAACCCCATAGGACTTTTAACATGGAGAAATTCTCACATCTATGACTTTTAATGTATTAATTCAACGGCCAGTGTTCCCATCATCTCTCGATAGTTCGTTGACGACCAGGTTGTTTCCACCAGAACCACCGACCAGAAGAGATGTTATCTCGCTCCCCATCTTCTACCGCATCTACAACGGGGAGTGTTCCGAGTTATCCTATAAAAAAAGTTCATTCAATCGAGTGTTGAGTGTCATAATATCGCAAATGTAGACTGAGTTCGTGTCTCGACAGTCAAATAAAACGTAGCGTGGATTTAATCTTCATTTATAGCCACCTTAAGGTAAGATAGGGATGTACAATATAGATTATCGACAGTTGCAACAACATCATAATCATCATTATTATCGTACGTCTCTGACCCTCCTACTGCTGGGGTTAGTACCGATTAAGTAAAATATTAAATGTATATCATACTCTTTTATACATCTCGGCGTGAGGAGACTCATGAATGTATAAATATAGAAATGAATGTTTGTCTGTATGTCATCGATGAACTCAAAAATTACTGTACCTATTGTTATGAAAATTGATATCGGTCCTTGCATATAAAATTGGCGTTTTGTGTGGGTGGAAAAAAAAGCCCAATATTCTTTAATATAACAATATTTAAATAATCAAATTTGGAACCATTGGTTTCTATGCACTTTTGCCATCTCGCTGGTAGTACATCGATCCCTTTTCTAAAAAAACCAGTCGGACGGGAATCAACAAACAGTTTGAAGGCGATTTGGACTGTCCCATCGGAGTTGAATTCTAATTTGGTAGCCATCTGTTGCGCAGTGCGTGGACTAGTGTTGTGGTGAAGCAGCTGTGGCGTGGAGCGATTGACCAGCCTAGGTTGTTTGGCCGCTAGCTTTTCCATCATGTTTTGCATTTGCTGACAATAGACAACAGCCGTAATAGTCTCGCCAGATTTGAGAAAAGTAATGAAAATTACCGGCAATAGTCCACCAAACGCGTACAAGTAACTTTTTTGGGATTATTAAAAAAAAAACAGAAGAAAAAGAAAAAAATGAATAAGGGTCATCGAGGCACAAACACATGAACATTCAAATTTGTACAGCCACTCATGTGTCACAAACACATGAGTGGCTGTACAAATTTGAATTTGGAGTTCCTTACCAAAGAAGAGAATTTCGTGATTAAAGTGGCCAGTATGAAAAACGCCAATTTCATATGTAAGGACCTAATGTACGTATTTTTTAAACGGAGAAGGTTTGTATAATATTATAAAAATATGCAGGATCGTGACTGCATATTTTTTTTCCACCTCTGCGTCTGGGTCGACCCGCCTACCCCGAGGAGGATCCGACGCGATGATATACTGTGGAAATAAGGTTAATAATGTTTACTTTTATATACATTCTACCTGCACATTACGCATGTTCTTGTGCGTCAACAAGTCACTATGGCGTAACTATTGTTAAGTGCAGCCTAAAAGTACACCACATATCTAGAAAACAACTTTGTATAGAATTTGTAGATACTTTTTAAGTTTCACTAAATAATGCAATACTTTTTAAGTTTCACTAAATATCCCTTTCAGTAAGGTCACCAATGTCGAACATTAATTTAATCTTGTGGTGTATAAGATAAGAGTGTCGGCTCCGCACCGTAAGGCGGAGTGTGGGACGTCCTCCTAACTTATGGCCTGACAACCTGGTTAAGGTGGCAGGGTGCCGCTGGATGCAAGTGCAGGTGACCTGTGGCGCCCTGTGAGGGGTGGTCTATGTCCAGCAGTGGACGCCGTACGGCTGATGATGATGATAATGATACTGACCCAGCCAATTGCTCAAGGAACCACTTTATGTACCTACATCATCGCGCCAGTTCTATGAGCAGGGTCGGACGAGAGAACGGAATACCATATATCACGATCCATATCTGCCCTGTCTCCTTAACATTAATAACTCTCTTTATATAAACACGCCCCAAGAACAAATTTTGGGCAGTAGAAAACTAATTTAAATGCACTTTCTAATAGAAAAAGTAGTCTCATTAAAGAAATTCGTGTAATTAAACATGCCATTCACTAAATATGCTAATTACATTCGAAAAGTTTGGTTTATACTCCAGAAGGGGAATTTATTCATAAAACATGGAGCATGACAATATCAATTTTTCAATCCTTACGTACGAAAGTTAAGGAGTAAGCAATCGAGTAAAATAAAAAAAAAACACGAAACTGTACGTTCGTCATAAACAGAGTTTCTTACTAGTATATTACTGAAAAAGAAAAGTTTTTTTCTAAAGTACCAGTCAGAGACTTTTTTAGTTAAGCCATAATCATTTGTACAATTGTTATACGCACGTGCTGCCTTCCTTCCTCCACTTCAGTGGGCCACCGGAAACTTAAAAATTGCAAGAAACAGCACAACATAGCTGTTGATGTCTTAAGTCTACGCGAGTATCCCTCAATATAAAAAAACTACTTATACGTATTTTATCGCGGTTTATTTAATTATTTAACTAGCCCGACGATTCAGAAGCTTTACAGCAACCACGGATTGCATTGAATAAACCGCGCTAAGATCCGTAAAAATAGTTTTAGTGTGAAAACATAGCTGTCCCTTTTTGACTGTATCATGTGAGCGAGAGGTTCAAACACCAGTCCCCCAGCGCAAATCAGCAATATTGAATCATTTACTAATAAATGATGAATGTTAATAAGCCAGTGTAATAAGTCAGCGAAACAATATCGGCCGTATCTAGCTAGGCACTATCTACCATGGCTTAACATTTTGTCTAAATCCAAGACCAGTTTGTTCACTGACAATGCAATATGCTTCGGTTATTATTACATCAACGGCAATATGTTGTGATCGCAATCTGTTCATGCTATTTTGTAACCTGCGTGAATATAATGAGGACCATTATTGCGCGTATAACATCAGGTGTATATCCTTTTGCGCTCGCCCACGCGCAATTATTTTTTCTACTCACAGTAGCTCGTATACTTATATTAATACGTCCTTTGGCTTATCATCAATTTTCCTTTCTACTGGAGATACCTATGCAAATGTATACGACAGTAAGCGGTTGCGGTGGAGGCATGTGCTTACTGGATATCGCCGTTTATAGGATACTGTTTATTGAATTTAGCCTGTGAGGTTCTAAACGATTTGCCTTTATGTTAAGAACTTGTTTAGTATACTTATCTATAGCAATATTGCTTTACTAGTATTGACTCCTGATCAAGATTTGTTTTGCGTGAAATCTTAAAGTCTTTCTCCACATGTAGGGTGGCATCTTAAGATATTTCTGGAGTTTCCTTAATTATTTGTGAACTAAGCTCTGTCAGAAATATGCTATACGTAGCACTCGTGAACACTTTCCGATATATGTATCAATCGTGGTATACGTAGCGCTGGCATACGTATATTATACGTATCACCCGTGGTAGCGCTGGCACACGTATGTTATGGGTAACACTCATGCTTTAAAAAACTCTGGCATACGTATGTTATACGTAGCACTCGTGATAAACGTAGCGCTGGCACACGTATGTTATGTGTAGCACTGTTGGTTTACAAAGCTCTGGCATACGTATGTTATACGTAGCACTCGTGATATGCGTAGCGCTGGCATGCGTACATTATAGGTATTACCCGTGCTATGTGTAGCGCTGGTATACGTCAGTGACACGTAGCACTCGGGACATGTGTAACTTCTACGTGTGCCACATTTTATGATACCTTCCCTTTCACTTCATTTGCATCGGCAATCCCTAGTTAGGTATAATTTCTTGTTGTCTTTTTTAAATTTAATTTAAAGCATGTGGTAATAGATTTAGGAAAATACCAATATATGGTGAGCGTCTCAAACCCATCTATATAAAAGATGTGTAACTGCCGAATTATGCACTTATAAAAACAACTTAAACACACGCGAGTAGGGTGACATTTCAAGGAAAGTGTTTTAATTTTGCACATCTTTTTAATATAATATGCATTGACAAACGACTTAAAATCATACACGTTCGGTTTACATTATGAAATCGTTTATCTCGTACTTTCGTGGATCAATGCATGTGGTATCAAAAACATATGAGGTATAAGTTATAAAGGTATTTCTTTTAACTTTAAGTGGTTGTCAGCATGTGTATGTCTTGCTAATGTTATTTTAATATATATATTGTTAATATATAGAGAATGTATGTCAGTTTTATTTAATCACCTGATTTTTTTCTAAATACATTTAGTTTTTCTATTAACTAAAGTTTTTCAATTTTTATAAAATCTTATGGAAAGACAATCGAGCGTAACATCACTGTATCGCTTTTCGTTAGGCACATTTTACTTCAGAAGCATTATATTTCAAGTAAACTCCAGCCGCGGGCCGAAGCTGATACACAGTTCTTTTACTCACAGCTGCATCTATGTAAATATGAAAATCGTATCAATCTTCATTCAGTAGTTTCAGCCTGCAATGTTTATTTTTGAAATGTTTCTATTTTTATAATAATCATTCACATAATGCCTTGTATATGCCTATAGAACTAACTATAGTTATGCTAAATTTACATATATTTGCACAGTACAACATAAAAAGGTACTCCAACCTTTTTTTATATACCGACACGAGTTGTTTTTTTATGGCGGTATCATGTGCTCGAGAGGTTCCCGGTCGTACTCACCCAATTCGGATGCAATACAGCACAATTTATTCTATAATTGCATGAAAGATTCTACAACAAGTGGTTAAAGAGACTACAAAGATTTAGTTAAACTTTCATACACATTTATTCAATTGGTCTTTCCACGTTCACAATCCAGGACAGACCTAAAATAGTACAAGAACAACAATGGAATTAATACAGTTTCTGTTATTGGTTAGTTTAAAGTGAGGGTATGAAGTCTTATCTGGCAGTTGTCCGAGACTCCCATCTGCAACTTGGATGGTCCTTTATATACATAATTATTGTTCCATAACCACAAATTTTCACGGATTCTCCCTCATTCCTTATATTAAATATTTGAATAATATAGTGTTTAATAAGAAAAAAATAAATAAAAGTTAAAGATCCTTTTTTATGAAATATTCAATCACGAATATGTAGGTTCCCGACGGAATATAAAAAAAACTATTTCATCATCATTTGGTGATGGCAGACATGGCTGATGCCATCACAAAATATTCAGGACATCCACATCGCCAATAGGAAAAAAGTGACATTTATTCAACACAGAGAACATTGACCCTTACAGTCAAAGATGACAGATGTACTTTTTTTATAAAATATTTATGTTTCAAAACAATAATAATTGTTACAACCTCTTATAAAATGTGTACAAATATCTAGTATCTACATACTATAAATTACACCAGACCATCACTCCTATTTCAATACAGCAGCCTCTATATTTCTTCAAGTGTTTAATCTCTGACGCTTATCAGGTCAACCTTCTGCGATTCTCATGGTTTGTTAAGGTAAATTGAAACAATATAACGTAACGAATTTTAGCCTAGAACCGTTTGGGTTTGGGAGGAAGTGCTAGAGGCCGTTACCAGTCAACATGAACAGTAATCACAGGAAGATGTGCAACACTCGCCGGTTACTTCATATTTTTACGTTTGTTATCTTTACGTTTCTTATCTATACCGAAAAGTATTATTCCGTATAATTGTGAACGTTTGAATGAATAAATATAGGATACGTTTCAGATATCACGCGATGAATAAGCTCACTGAAGTGGCCATGGGCTGGTTACACACTCAGAAGAACCGATGGCAGATGGGCCAGTAAGGTTCTGGAGTGGAGGCCGCGTTTAAGTAAGAAAGCGAAGTGTTGGCCGACCATTCACCAGGTGGAAGACGATCTCCGTGCAGTGGCTGGTCCGGGATGCATGCGAGTAGGAGACCGGCCGTCATGGCGTTCATTGAGACAGGTCTTTGTCCAGCAATGGACCGGTAAGGGCTGATAATGATGATGATGAATAAATAAATTAACTTTATATGCTACTTTGACAATTTTTTAATTTAAATTTACACTTACGACCGGTTTTAACTTATAATCATCAGGTTAATAATCGTTCAACATATCTAGGCGTGTTTATCGAAGAGAAAAGGAATCAACCTTCATTATTGGTTCAAGGCTGAGCGTTGAAATAAAATGTTTCATGTTTTATATACGAAGTTGCGTTTAATGACACGCCAATGATGTATTTGGAACAACAATAATAAATAGACTAAAATTGTAAATTTTAAAACATATACAGTAAAAAATTATAAGTAC